>JAACJT020003332.1:0-10125 GCA_009936485.2 Gymnarchus niloticus | reverse complement strand
TGTGACAGAGCGGGATGCGGAGGACAGGAAGAGATGGCGAAGGTTGATCTGCTGTGGCGACCCCTGATGGGAGCAGCCGAAAAGGAATGATGATGATCCTTAGAAGAGATCTACCTGATAATTATGACATCAATTCTCCATTAAACAGTCATTAATTCAGGGTGCAGCAAAATAAATCTAAATTTCCATTCTAGAATTGAATCATTTAGAATGAAATTTAGAACTGAATTACAATATAGTTTTTAACATCTATGTGAAATCTTCTAAAAACTGCACCCCCCAAAAAAAAATTGCACCAAGAAGAAGAATCGAAAACAGTCTGATTGGACAAGTCAACTGAGTCCATGCAAATTAAATTTCATCTGCTCCAATGGTCCTGTTTAACATAAGAATTAATGAATGCGATTAAGAGATCCCACCTAACAGATGAGCTCAACGACGTAAATATACAGTCAGCTCCTGCTGAAAGCTGCCGCCAATGATGTGGGCACCATGACGGCCTTCTGTTTGATGCCAGCACTTAATCACTCCATGGGGGCAGATTTGGTTGTAGCTGGCTTGTGGGAGGCGGTCTCTAGTATTCGCCTTACTAATTAGCTAGCTCAGGAATTAGATGTCCAAAGCCTGCAGAAAACGAATCTGAAAGGCGGAGAGGTCGTATAAATTAGTGTCTTAATTCAAACTGCACAAAAATGCTAATAAAGCCTTTAAAAAGCATGTCCATATAATAGTAAGAATGGAAGAGTAAGGACGATGCTGCTGTGTCACAAAGAGCCCTTGACGTTCTGTGGGCTCCAGAAGCAGATGGAGAGCATTGGATTTCTTCCCTGGCAGCCGTCGATCCATCCAGGGGCATTCAAAGTCTCACCATGTGTGGTTCCTTCGGGCAGTACGACTAGCTTGCATCGCCATTCGGCCTGGGACAGAAGCGGAAGGTTCCGGTGGTCCTAAGGGAGAGGAGGGGAATAAGGAGGTATGAACATGGAAACATGGCCGTAGGTAGGATACAGAGGGTTGGAGATACGCGAGGAATAGCAACAGCTGAGGAAGACCACCTATTATAGTGTGATCACCATGATTGTCTATATATGACTATAAAGACCAAAAAAAAGCTTTTTTTTTTAAACCGATTGCTCTACGGTAAAAGCAATCTACTTTGGTGTTACTCTGGAGTTACGCAGGTCTGGTGCAATTTTATTTTATAAATATTTGCCTATTTAGAATTGAACAGATTTACGTTATGAGTCATAATTGAGTTATTTTTCTTCAAGGCCAGTAGAGACCCACCCCTGCCTATACAGTTTTTCAGGAGATGCACATCCTGCCTTGTCAGGACATACCAGGTCACCATGCAAAGGCCAGAGAGGCGTAACCCCGGCAACTGTGCCCAGCCAATCCTGTGATACGATGCATGAGGTCGTGTGGCAGAGTTCAGGCAGTAATCAGAAAAACAATTCACTCACTTTTGAACTTATTTTCATGGGTTATTTAGAATTGACTGTGCGATTTTACTGAGATAGAAATAAAAAAAAAAGAGTTGTGTGGGTATTAACTATGAGAGCTTAGCTAAAGCAGGTTTTTGGTAATGACAAACGTGGCTTCATCCGCTCGTTAGCCTTACATCTTCTCTGCAGATGCAGCATTCCCAAACCCATGAGTGTGTGAAATCATACAGTCAGCTGTAGCATTAGAAAAAGAAAAAAACATAAAAAGAAGATGAGAAAAAGATAAGAGCTACCAGCATAATAAGAAGCATTAGTGATGACAGTCTGCTGGTTACCGTGGATACTGAGCAAAAAAGAGGGGCAATCATGGAGAGAGAAAGTTGAAGCAGGGAGATGGTTTAGCTCCTTGAGTATCCTACACCTCCAAGCAATGTGGTCCTCTCCCACCATCAAGCTTGGCTGTCTCAGCCTGGCCCTGGGAACTGGTAGGGAGGACAAATGAATGACTGTAATTCCATACAAGGTGTCCCCCAAGGCATGTCCAGTGCATCCTGGGATATGCTCCACACTCCACTTACATTAAATATTGAGAACCTCTTTCAGGTCCCCAGCACGTCATTCTAATGGGAGAGTGGACAGCTCTCCTCAGGTGACATTTTTCCCCCACGTCCGCAGTTTTGGCCCCAGATTTGTTACATTTGCTTTATTTTCTTGCCTTTCAACCAGAGGATGAATAATGAAGGATGATGAACTTTATTTCGAGGTATGGTGAAATTGATAACTCGGCTGTCTTCAGAGACACATGTCAAGCAGCCCAAGGTCATCTCTTACCCTGCCGGTCACAAGTCACCGTGGTGACACCTAGCATCCTGCTCCAAGACAGGGATGACTGAGAGCCCTAAACTGCAAAACTCCTCCCATAGTCTTTGCTATAGTGATTAATTTATTTTTAAAGTTGCTTATATAGAAAAAAATAAAACTAAATTCAAGTCATGTGACAGCAAGTGGACACACACTGGAAGAAGAGATATTCTGAGATCCTGGCAGCCATTCAATAACAAGGTGTGAGGCCAGTGTTTTGCATTCAGGAGGCAGAATTCATTGATTTGCAGGTTTTTGTGACTCTCGAGTGTCCTCTGCTGGTCAATAAAGAGAATGTAACTTGTTCTGTAGAATGCACTAAATTTAAGGAGCAGGGGTAAAGTGCATTTAAATACAAATGGATGACAGTTCCATAATATTCCATGCCGATTCCAAATGTTAATTTGGATCAAGCCTCAAGCCACTCTCTGGTAACACAGATACAAATCTGAGGTAAACCCTGGATAGAATGCCAGTCCGTTGCGGGGAAAATACACACAGAGTCACAGAATTGTTCACTATGGGCAATTTATATACATGAATCAGCCTAACTGCATGAGAAAACCCTCACGATGCAGGGAGGAGATGCAAACTCCACACACACATAGTAGAGGCTTTCATCGAACCTCCAACCCTGGAAGAAAGAGGCAACAGCGCTGCCCATGGAGCTCTTATGCCCTGGCAGTCTTGTCATGAATAACTCAATCTTATTGGGTTGTAGTGTGCAGGGCAAGCCAGTAAGTGGCGCTGCAGCCTCATCAATCTCTGAATCTGGCTCCCGCTCTGTGAAGCCTCCATTTGTGTTGTGCGGGCATCTGAGCCAGGAGGTGAGGAACCAGGTGAAGACCGGCGGTGGAATGTTCCCAGATGACACACAGCGCCAGCTTGCTTTTCATATCATGCAGAACTAATTATTTTTTCAAGCCTGCTTTTCCCAGATTGCCCTTCAAGCAGACTGCTGCTGTTTTTAGATTTACCCTCCCACAAGAACACCTGAGTAATCCGATCATCCCTGTCAACACACAATGCCCATGTCAGCATAGGACAGGAACAAACCTCAACCCACATCCACCCAGATTTTACCCCTCCACAGGCTTGGGCGTAGGCACCCAGTGAATGCCAGGTGGATTTGTGCTGACATGAGGTGAAGGAGAATGTAGCGTAACCTCTCTAGCACCCCCGGGACTTACTTCTCGAAGCTGCCCCAGCTCCACCAGGGTCTGACTGCAGGTCTGTTCACTCATCTCACCCAGAGGCCTGATGTCATTCGTGTTGAGAAGTGGTGGCGGGGGCTCTCAAAAAAGCTCCTCCCAATTGTGGTGGAGCTGCTGTCTAGATTGGGTGATGTTCTTACACACATGGTAAAACAGGCAGGGCTCATTTAACATCCATGGCATTCTTCCATCGCATAAGTGACAAGAGTGACAGGAAGCCTGCCCCAGCGCTGCCTCAATTCTTCCGTGTAGATGCACCCCCACCAAGTCAGAAGGACTGTAACAGGTGTTGATCCTGTTACTACACTACAGAACACCCAAGTCATGCAAAAAAAACTAGGTCAAATATGGCTCACCCTAGTGGACAGGTAACACCACAGTAGATAAGCAGACTCGGAGGTAATGTCCATTTCCTCAAAGCCCGGACAAGTGCTCTGTTCCTGGAACAGCAAATGGGGATCCAAGGCAAATAAGAACACTCAAATCTGGGATGTGAGAACTCGGGATCATCAGTTGGGTGAGAGCAGATAAGCCGTTTTCGGGGGTAGGCTTAGCAGAAGCCTAAAGACGCCATCTAACCAAAGCAGAAGGAAAATTCTGGGAAGCGTTGTCTTCTCGTCTCCTTGGAAACTGTCCACCTTACAGAGTGCACAGGGGCCCAGGTTGTGTCTGTAGGATTCTGAGGTGGTGGTCTCATGGGAGCAGTGGGTGACTGCCTGAACCTCCAGGGCAAGGCATGGTTCTCAATGCCCACAAATCCACAGTTAGCCTCATCTCAGCCAGCAGGAGGCAAACGTGATCAGGCAGTAATCTGTTCCTCCCCTCCATACCCTTTGTTATGATAAGCAAAGAGTCAGGCACTTCGCATTTATGCACATCTCTGGTGTGGAAAACTCGTTATCCTGACGTTGTGCGGGGTTCCGCTTTCTCAAATGCCCTTCTGGGAAGCCGGTTTCTTAAGGATTAGCCGAGGCACACCAGCTGGCCGGCCCCAGGTCTGTGTGCGAGCTCAGTGTGCCAACGTCACACCAAGAGCGACACTCTTAAATGCACCTTGGCCTCTCACTCGGCCATGGCAAGTGCACACAATGGGGCAATTAGGGGTGGTAGGACCATAACAAATAAGTCTGATTTGACACAGAGAGTCAGAAGTGTGGGTATCATTACAGTCTGTTTTTGGGCTTGGGGTCGAGAGCATTGTGCTCATTAAAACAATATCAATTATTTTTGTGTTTCTCGAACAAAGCTGAGATTTCTAGAGTCTTTAGCATAAAAAAGCACATTGTTTGTTGTTTATTCACCATTAGCAAGGTTAGAAGCATTGTAAAAATCACACTGCTTATGTGGTTAAAGTTTTACATCACCCTTCAGGTAAATGTTTGTCCTGGCAGCGAGATTAAGGGGTAGTTTATTTCAAAATCATGATTTGTTTAAGTTCTTCCCCACAATTCTTTTCTCATGACACAAGCAAATGCTACCTAGCACATCTGCACACAAGCTGCATATCATAGCTCGCAGGAAAATGAATCCAGCACCTAGCCACATTCAATATGTTCTTTGCCTTTTGGAGATCGTGATAGTTTTGGTGAAGTGCTGTCTGAAGGATACAAATTCCTGTGCTGCTGTGAATTTAAATTATGTTTGGGAGATCATTCTCCCTCTTTACGTGAAAGAAAAAAAAAAAATTTATATATATTTGGAGTAGAGTAAAGGAATCGCCAAGGAGTTATCACTAGACGCGGAAAATGGAAGCAGTAATGTTTCTGATGGTACACCCTATCTGTTTTATCTCACTTGACAGTCCAGCACTTCATGAGATATACTGGTTGCAGAGATAGTAAATGAACACCAGGGGGGGCTGTTGTACATGGATTTTCAATTGTTTTGAGGCATTCTGTGACAGCTGGTCTATATGTCTTGCATTTTGAGCATTTACGCTGATCAGTTGCCTATTCCAGTTCTCTCTGGAGGATCCAAGGAGCCCAAATGTTCTTACACCACGCAAGATCAAACCACTGTGGCTGAATGCTACGCAGAACCAGAAGCCCTCGGCCTACGCCAAATCTCGGACCAGTCTGAGGAGAGATCATGTAGGTGACAAGTCACACATGCACCCAGTTGATCCCAACAATGCCAGAGATTCCTGAAAGGTGATCCCTGGTGACAGGCACCCCAACAAGAAACCTGGCTCACATGCCCACCCACCCATCCAATCACCAGCTTGGGCCACCACAGTGCTGGGCAAATGCCAGCCAATAACAGAAACGCATATTTGTTTGATTATCATAAAAAGGTAGGAAACCAGCCTATCGACCTCTTACTCCCAAACTCCTCCTGTGTTCCCTCAATCTCAAAGATCATGTAGGTGCTGAATTTTAAGTCACAGTTGAATAAACCAAAATAAGAACAATGAGAAGAGTTTAATAACACTTCGCTGCCGTGGTTATCAAATCCTCATTACATATGGAGGCTAAAGACAGCCTGCTCAGTCACCGTTACGGTAGACAGCCGGGGCAGTTCAGTGAGCTACAGGCTGGGCGACGACCACAGCCGAGTCGGGTCCACTGGACCGTTACGGACACAGTTCACCACCGGTACCAGCTGGCTCTGTCCACATGCACTGCGAGTGATAATGAGCTCTGGAACTTTTATAGCGCCTTACAGAGACGCTATGAGTCAGTGTAAGGGCTGGCAGTCAGAAGGATGAGATATGCCACTCATGTAATATTTTATGAGTAAAAACACTGGTATCATCTGCAAGATATAGATATACAATACAGCGATGATGTGCTCTTTAGATAAGTTCTGTAGATGAGGGACTATGTTATCTTTTTGAAGTGTGTGTCTTTTGTGTTGCCTGTCTGTGAGCTTGCTCACCTGTGTGTTTGCACGTCCGTGTGTGTGTGTACAGGTTAGTCCTCCCACAACAGCTCATCTCTGTGAGCACGCTTATGTCTACCGTGGGAATTATCAAAGCAACAACAAGAGTGAAAGTGGTGACCGGTTCCTTTGAAACCGCCCCTCCAGAGGTGAAATCACCCAGAAGTTTGTGTCTCTGAGTGTGTAATTATCTGCTGACCGAGGTGCCTTGCTAAGCGCTGGTATTCTCAGAGGAGCGTGTGCGTGTGTGTGTGTGTGTGTGTGTGTGTGTGTGTGTGTGTGTGTGTGTGTGTGTGTGTGAGGAAAGCCCCCAGCCCAAGTCCAATTTTCCTCCCCACGTGGGGTATGTTCAATCTAACACGCCATGCCTGACCACCAACGTGTTCAAAGTATCTCCAGTCAAAAAAAATGAAACAAAGGTTAGGTACATTTAATAAAAGCACTACTGTTAGATTAGACATAACAAATTGGACATAACATTATTATTATAATTACAAGTGTCTTAATTTGTATATTGCATAATAATGATGTTCATTATTATTAATAAAAAAATAAATCAGAATTGTAATTTCAGAGCCTGCTCTTCTCCACCTTTCTGCATTTTTCACTAATTTTGACCCACATCTCCGTCACTCTCCCCTTCCAAAAAGCTTTTGCTTTTTCTCGTCAGTACCTGACAAACATCATTTCGCCCAGAGCCACAGGGGAACAAAAGCATCCGGACTCAGACCGAGAAAACACTGGGCCCGTTAGAACAGAAGATTGATAAGTCTGAGAGGTAATGAAAAACAAGTGTGAAGGTGACTGAGGATCAGACCAAAGAGACCGCCCACCTCCGCCCTGGCCCGCTGGCCCACTGCAACACCATCTGACTATGGACTGTCCTATGGACCATATTTAAGCTTACACTATAAGACCCCTCCACAAGATTAAAGTGCTTGGGACTGACCTACCTGTAGGGGACACTGTCCATGTGTCCCAGGAAACACTTTCCGATGCCCTCCTGATCCTGTTTAAGCATTTCCCTTCCAGTAAACACGCCCAGCTCTGCCCACAGTTTAAACTCACCTCACCCTTTAGGTTTTTTTGTATGGTCTCCTCCCATTATTGTGGACTTTTATTTTCATTCCCTGTTCCTTTTGTTACCCCCATCTTCACGCCATCACACCATTGTAGGTTTCGATTATGACACCATTAACGGTCTCCGATGTTGCCATTCACGTATGCCAAACCTGCCGGGGACCATTTGACAAGCCTTAACTGCCGTGGAGGCAAGGTGCTAACCAATATGATCTGACTGAGACGACCGCCACCTTAAAAAGCATCGTCACTTAGCGTCTCTGATTGCACGGGTACATGGTCCTCCATTTAGGACCCAAAGCAAACATTCTTTGGTAGGCGGAATGAAACCCTGAGGGCGTGTGTGTTTAATCGCTCATTGGAATCACGGCGTGCATTCACGAGTGTCTTTCCGATTCGGCAGGTGCCCTGAGTGCATTTTCACGTTACTGAATCAGCCTGCGTCTTTGTGTTTGCACAGGTGTGTGCGTGCCTGTGTGAGTATGTGATAGGCAGTGTGGGCCTCCGTCTGGTGCCTGCCCTGCGTGTCCGCAACAAGGGCCCACCCTCCATCTTCCTCCATGCATCTAAATGCAAGAACGCCCAGCCTATAGAGCTGCTCCGGTGTGTGTGTGTGCTTGCATGCATGGCGAAGACACATACTGCAGCTGTGGACAACAACACTGCCACCCCCTTCCTTTCCCCGCCGGTCATATACAGGCACTGAATCTTCCCCACAGGGCACCTGTCAATCATCTCCCACGCAGAAGATAATCCGAATCCAACGCATTTACCCTGGCTTGTGGGCAGGACTGAAAATGCCACAGTCCCGTGTGCTGTCGTTCCAGGCAACGCTTTCTGTATGCCTCTCCGTTAATTATCACTGTTAATTATTAATATTTCATTATCAGCATGAATTATGAACCCTTTTCTGCAGCTCGGTAAAGACAGCAGGCTTGCATTAAACATATTTGTTTTTATGATTAAAATTTTCTTAATCTGTCCAAAATTGGAATACACTGTTACAGGAGATTATTTTACTGCTCTTTTTTTAAGCGTGCAGGCATACCTCCGCGCACACAAAGACCAGCGCATGAATCAGAACCATTCAGTTGAGTCCCTGGTCTTAACTACTGTACAATTTGGCTCCGGTAGTGAGAGGCCTTTAGAGCTTCTCCCCCAGCAGGGGGCGCCGTTAGCTACAGTCCCATCACTCAGCATGAACAGATGCATCATCCACGGCGCTCCTCCACCTGCGTTCGTGACGCTGCAACTCTGGTTTCCGTCCCGCTTCCGAGGGCGCGGGCGACGTGGCGCTGAGATCCCCTGGGGTGCGGGGCCGACGTGTGTGACCCCCCCCTTCAGATTCAGAAATAAATAAGGGGAACCTGCCGATAAACATGCCACAAGGGGTCTAAAACGTGCCAGGAATAGACTCTGCTACGAAATGTAATTCCACGCTCTAAATGCCAGAACTTCTGGAAAAAAAGGATCAATCCTGGCATTAAAACACATCTGCCTGCAGCTGTTTCCTTTTTCCAGCCCTTTTTCTGCTAACGCAGGATGTGTCGTGAACCAAAGGTGTTCCTCAGGCATCCCCAACAACGCAGGGAAGCTAACGATGGAAACGGGACTCGCTTAAGCAGAGTCTCCGTGAGTTTTTTTATATAATGTCACTCTCACCACATCTAACGCGGACAAGTATTTCTTAGGAACACACCGCAAAGAACAGAATTCGCATTTAGAAGTTTTTAAAACTATACCTCACTAAGAACAATCACTGTTAATCGAATGCTACTCCAAAAATAATAGAGGCCTTAGCATTTTAACTAGTTTTAAAAAAGTTCGGCATCTTTTTCAGCTAGGCGTGCATTCAGCAGTGTGCCCTGTTCAAAGGTCCAGCAGAAATTCCCCAGTGTGGATGAGGTCTCACATACTTTCTGGGAAATTTGGCTCCTCCGGCACCTTCTCAGTCTGAGCACAAGCATCTGCAGCATCAGCAATCACCCGGAGGACTGTGCTCTATTTCATTAGAGCGATGTAACAGAACCACAAGGCTGTTTCGGCAAGGTTCTGCTATCACATCAGCTCGGGTCCGACAGGATTTATGGGGGAGAATGATATAGGGCTTTCTTCTCCACACGCTGTTTCAAGATGTGTGTTAAACTGACTGTGAGGAAGCTTCTGTTTACTCATATACCTCATGGACAAACACACACCGAGTCTGCTTGGGTGCGAGGCACATTTCATTGGACGCAGCTCCTCTGCTGACCTCTGCAGGCAGGGAAGAGAATGCACCTGGAGGACCTCACACGTGTAACACAAACACCTGGACTTTCCCAGCCGTCCCTCCCCTCCTTCCTTCTATTCCCATCTATCCAGCATCACCGAATTGTCAATGACACACTCTCAATATGAGGGTACCAGGATTCCGGAGAGTTAATGACACACACGAGTGAGCAGGCCGTCATTCCACTGGGTATGGAGGAAACGGGCATGAGACATGCCTTTAAAATAATATAAATGAATGCCTTTCCAATGCATAGCCCTCAGGATGTCGTCACTGCGAGCATAACAATGAAACAATGCATTTAGTGTACATATGCTAGCTCCCATATTTTATATTTCCTTATTTATATATTTCTCCTTATTTATTTTCATGTACA
>JAACJT020003331.1:0-10128 GCA_009936485.2 Gymnarchus niloticus | reverse complement strand
CCAGTTGTTAATAAAGAAGCACACACCACCTCATTTTGACTTGCCAGTGGTTTCTGTGGTGCGGTCTGAGCGATGTACGGTGAATTCCCGCGGTGGCACGGCATTGTCTGGTGTGTTTGGTGTCAGCCAAGGTTCTGTGAAGCAGAATACACTGCAATCCCTAAGATCTCTTTGAAAGTCCATGTGGCAGTGCAAGTCGCCAAGCTTGTTTTCAAGAGACTGGAGGTAGGCCAGGAGGATAGTGGGAATAGGAGATTGGGATAAATGCGGTCACAGCCTAGCTAGCATGCCGCTATGTCACCCTCTTCTCCATTTGGTCTGTCGATGTTTGTTGTTGCTGTTTGGTTTGCAGTGTTTCGAAGAATTTCTTGGGGTGTATCAGGAATGTTGAGGTTTGCTGGAACCCTGTGCCTGATGTTCAGCAAGGTGTACTGTGTATTGTATTGTATACAATAAAACAGTGGGTAACCCAAGAAACTAAACTAAAAAACAACAAAAATGGACAATGTAGGGGGAGAGCAGCTCTCCATGGCGACACACCAGAAGTTGCTACAAGTTGTTTTGACAGCCAGATCAATATCAGCATCTTAATTACCTTAAGAATAATTTCTTTGTTCCGATGAGAAAGGTGCCTTTTAATTTTATTTCTTCAGCTTCTTCCTATGCATGAATGTCACTAATCATTAGAAACATTTTAAAAATCATGCATAATTATATTTGGAACAGAATAACTGCTGACTGGGTTAAAGGTGAGTGAATCAAAGAATTCTGGTAAAAGTCTGTATTCTGAGACCAAAGTAAAAGTTACCAGTTAGAGATCATTAGATCTTGACTCCTTTCTTAGTTCATGTGGTACAAATGTCATTGTCATAATGGACATTTCTTGGCTAACAAGCTCCTTATGAAGCCTCCACAACAAGCATATATAAAGCAGGCTGGAACCTGGACAGCTCGGTGGCATAGGGTTAGAAGCTTAAACTTTCAAAGTCTAAGCTAAGGGCCAGGATCATTAAAATGGGCACACGGGGCATTTAAGATGAAGTGGCAACGTCATGATACTGGACTCACAAGTGCCGGTTTACTGGACAGCAATGTGACTTTTAAGCAGTGCAAGCTAATGAAGTTTCTCTTTCATAGAGAAGTTCAGACAGTGACATAAGAC
Source organism: Gymnarchus niloticus (assembly GCA_009936485.2). Taxonomy (NCBI): domain Eukaryota; kingdom Metazoa; phylum Chordata; class Actinopteri; order Osteoglossiformes; family Gymnarchidae; genus Gymnarchus; species Gymnarchus niloticus. Next base: position 8,966 of record JAACJT020003331.1, on the reverse strand, counting down.
CTGATTAGTAAAGTATGAAATCTAGCAAGAAATTCACTAAGCATGTAGCATATTACACCCTTAATGTCAGGTGTTCTTCAGACTGAGTGTTGCTAATGAGCTGCTCTCCCTATAACACCTCTGCAGCACCATCCTAAACTGGAGGAGAGGCGACATGGCACAGAGCTCGATGTTCTTCAGGTACATGTGATCTGCACTGTCAAACCCATCACTTCCCAAGGCTTCTTTAATCAGTGTGTTCGACATCTTCGAGTGTGTGAAGGAAGAGGACCAGAAAATGCCGATTGAGGATTAATAAAGTTTATTATCAGGCAGAGGCTAATCCTCACCGTAATCTCCCACAGCTCAAAGGAAAGCTGGATTACTCGTGCTGTAAGCCATATGACAGTGTCAGGATTCAGCCACTCAAACAGACCAGATGGCAAACAGCCCTGTTTTTCAATGCTTTAGACCTACTTCACAAACCCCCTAAGAAACAGGCATATTTAATGGAGAGATGTAAATGGAAATGTCAGGAATGAGATGTGTTTAAAAACAGCTTGAAGTTTAAGGCAGATGCTGCTGGGTTTCTGTGGATGCGCTGCACTCTTACAGAATGAGCAGCTTTGGAGAGAACCATCACAGATCAACTCCTAGAACATGAGATAAATGGTCATCTTAGGGCACACCAATCCCATACCAGATAAGCGGTTATGGGACACTGGCGGACCTCTCATGGCACAGAAAGCCCATAATGGACAGGCAGTTCTAGAGGACAGCTAAATGGGTACTCAAGACCCCAATTCTTGCTATTCTGCCAGAAGTGTGCAGTAAGCCGTTTAATGTAGCCACACGCAAGTCTCAGATACTAAACAACTCAGGTTCTTAGCAAAAATAATTTTATTGGATTATATAGAACAGCCATGAAATTGGAAAGCTTGATATCGAGAACACAGGTCACATCTTCTCTACACTTCATATGTGGCAATTGACCACTGTGCAAAAACTTTGATTAAACCATCATTGTGCAAAGCTTTGTGAAACAGCAGCTTTGGGGACAGGTTTTGGTAATAGATATTCAGGAAACTTGAACTTAAAAGGTGTCAGTAAGTAACAACGGCAGATCTGCAGACTGCTCTAAAGAATCAGGCATTAAAGGGGTTACTGCAAAGGGTAACATTTAGTCAATTTTGTCAACAGAAATTTCACTGGGGAAAAAATTCTGCAGTTAACTCGTATTAAAATAATAAAACAGATTAAAGTAAAATTAAGAATAGATATCCATCTTCCTAGTTTGTCAGCTCACAAATGATCAGAGGAAAATCAGCCTGAGCCCGATTGACTTTGTATGACAAAAGGAATACAGTGTAAAGTGAATCAGCAAATCTCAGGCTGCTGAACAGCATTCTGAAGATGAGCATGACTGAGGAAGAGGTCCAAGGACCAGGAAAAGAGTTAGGGCAGTGCCACCTTGGAGCGATGCAGCCGTACACGCATTCTGGCGCAGCGGTACATGGCCAGCAGGCAGAGGGAGGACAGGCCGTAGAGCAGGGCACACAGGCTGACATCCAGCCGGGAGAAGCCCAGCACCAGTCCCGAGATCCAGGGACTGAACGGCTGCTGTGGCCCCCCAGCCAGGGGCCCACCTTCTCCCTCCAGCCCCATGTACTGCCCAGCCAGACCCCGCTTCTGGAACTGCGTCCATGACATGGAGAGGTCACCCGGCTCCACAGGCTGCAGGGCCAGATCGTGAGAGAGCTGGCGCCTCTGGAGCGCCCTCTTTGCACGACCCACGATACGAAGGGCCTCAGCCTTGTAGTGGTGGTCCACAAAGGAGTCCAGGTCTACAATATCCCCGCGCGGCTCCCTGGGTCTCAGCCCCACAATGGTGGGCCCATGTTCCACCTCTTGCTCACCTCTCAGCTGCCTCTGGGGGCGTGGAGGCTCAGAAGTGGAGGCATCCTGCCCTCCCTCTCCACCAGGCCGATCCAAGCCAGGCTCCTGGTCACTTTCCTGCCCCTCCTCCACCCCCCCATCCCTCTCTGAAGCAGGTTCCTCCTGGCCCCGGGTGTCTTGGCTGGCTCGTGACACCTGCTTCTCCATCTTGGCCTCTTGCTGCTCCCCCTGCTTCTGCAGCAGCTCCGCCTCTGGCTCCAGGTACTCATGCAGAATATTGCTGGATGAGTAGTAGTCCATGAGGAAGGACAGCACTGACTTCTCTACCCAAGTGTGCTCCCCATTGCTGACTGCATGACAGGTGGGACAGAGCTCAGGGGGTGGCCACTGAACCTTGGGGAAGTGGGGGTCCTCACTTGGAGCACCTAGACCAGAGGTACGGGAAGTCATTAGCTAAGCTTGCAGCAAAACGAGGGATGGGAGTCCATATGAGAATGAGACCAAAGAGATGGATAGGGAATATCCACCCCAAACAGCATGGATGGGAACTACGCCTTCATGTTCCTACATCTTTATTCCATGAAACATTCAAAAGGTAAACAAATCTACAGCCCACTGGAGCCCCCTGCGTGCGAGTGTCCCCGCTGTCTTGGGGGGGGGGGCGCGGCACGTCCTTTAGGGATGGCCAGAGAGATTGAAGTCATGGCAAAGGAACCTCTTCATTGCCAGAGTGAATATAAAAGCAGGGAAGCCCATGGGGGGGGGCTGCTTTTAATGAATTAGAATTTTAGCTTGCTGTCCTCCCCCTCAAAAGGAAGCATCTGCTAATAAATTACTTGTCGCCACTGATGCAGTGGGAGGGGGTTAAGTCAAAGCTGCAGCAATCCTGTCACTTTACACTTCCCCCCAGTCATATGCATCTGTATGGACTCTGCATAGAGCACTCAACATGAGATGCATCAATTTTACTGGTCTGCCTGGATTCTGCCCCTTTCCTCCATGTTGCCAAGTCGTGCCATGCACTCACTTCCAGGGACAACTTTGGCAAAACCAGCAGCACCGCCCAATTCCATGAGAAGCTCTAGACACAGGACCTTTAAGATACCAGCTGCTGATTGTGGTGAGATCAAAGATCTGTGGCACCTCCGAAGCAGGCTGCACTGAGAGCACAGCTGCCAAGACATGCCAAGCGACAGCCTCTTTAGCAGTGATAAGAGGGAGTCACAGCCTCCTTTACCCCACCCTGCAGGGTGGTCTGTTGGGGGCCCCAATCCTGTGGAGGGCTGTAGCCAAACCCACCACCCTGTTGCTGCCGGGTGGGGCCCTGGTCACAGATGTATTATTTGCTAAATGAATTGTCCTGCTCCTTTACAAACAGCCCACTTCATGCGTCGTTGCACCTGAAAGGACCCGCGTGAGATGGATTTGCCAAACAGATACTTTGAGGAGGGGGGGGCTGTTCCCTTGAGGGGGGCAGTGGAATACTGCTACTTATTGCCAAAATCTGACAGCAGCCCACCTCCCCATCAACCATGTTACCCTCTGCATAAGGGTGGGAATGCGGACCTCGTGACTTGGCACGCTCCACCTGCCGTCACAGGCATCCTGGGAATTCAGCCTGCGCCTCACACCACTCTGGCCTCAATTGTCAAGAGGAGAAACGGGTGCCTCGGGATTGATGGACTAATAGGTAGGAGTGTCAGGGAGAGCAGCTCAGAGGTAACTGGGCTGTCCCTCAAACTGTCCCTGGAGGGCAGCACGAATTTCAACGGGGGCTTCAATCCCACGGGGATGTTGTGACAAGACAGACCCCCAGAATTGCAGCGGGGGACCACAAAAAGCAAATGTGCCGTTGCACAGGACAAGGCCCCTTTCTCAGGAACCCGGAAGCAGTAGCGGCCCTTATGCTGCAGACGGGCGGGTAGAAGAACCCCAGCCTACATGTGGCTAGGAAAGCTAATCCTGAGGAAAAGGAACAGGGGCAGGTGGTGTCTGGCCAGAGGATCGGCAAAATCAAAAAGGGATTTAACGGATGAAATGAGGAGCCTTGAGTTTGGAATGGAAACCCCTCAGGCACCACTCTCTCCTTCACTCCCCAGCACAGCAGCCAGGCACCGCTCTCTGTCAGTCTCAGCCAGGACTTAAGTGCCATTTCTCAGGACATTAGGCAAGAAACAAATGATGCCAAGTTGGTAAGTAAATAAGCAGGGAACATGTAACAATATCTACAACGCAACCAGCTCTAGATTTGTGCCTGGCTTTATCTTGTGCAAGAGAATTGAGTCCTGTATTCCATTACATTTTTAAGTAGTGCCGGTTCCCAAATCTAATTGCCCTAAAAGTCGATCCCATGCGGTTTGCCTATAGGTCATGGGGGGGTAGAGGATCCTATGGTTACTTTAACCTACTTGTTAAACATCTGGAGGTTAATGGGACTTGTTAGACTTATTTGACTTTTCCTCTGCTTTTAACACAATTCAACCACATATTTTAATTAGAAGGCTGCAAGAACAATTTGATCTGAGTAATAATCTCATAGGCTGGATCTTAGACTTTTTGAGTAATAGGACACAGAGTGAGGGTAAATAGAATTTTGTCTGATCAAGTTTACTACTCAACTGGCACCCCGCAAGGATGTGTGCTTTCGACACTATTGTTTATCCTCTACAGAAACATGTGTCAGTAGTTATGAAAATGGGACCATTTTGAAGTATGCAGATGACTGTTAGCTGGCTCCAGGACAATGAGACCAGCCATGGCCCGGTCATCACCAACTTTGTTAGATCGTGTGACGAGTCCCATCTTCAGTTAAATATATCTAAAGTGATAACTGATTTTAGAAGACATGCTCACACACATGTATCATCTATTAAGGGTCAGACAGTTGAATGTGTACAATCTTATAGATATCTTGGGACAATTATAGATCCAAAGTTGACCTTTGATGAAAACTGAAGCTGTGTGCAGAAAGGGGCACCAATGATTGTTTTGTCTGAGAAAATTGTCCTATTTACTAGCAGCAATTACTCAGTTGAATAGGTCATAATAATATTGCACCAATGACAAAGGATTTACTAAAACATTTAGATGAGATTAAGATATAGAATTGTTGAGTGTATGTGCCTAAGTGTGTGTGAAGATCAATGCAGACTGTCTACTGCAAACCAAATTTACCTATGGGTACAAATAAAAGAAAGTGAACTGAACAGTGGCACTCATACAGTGAAATATAGCATGGTGATGTCAGAATGAAATACGCACGTTCCCATGGCTCATAAACGAAGTCATGCCCTGTACTCTACTTTGGAATTTGGACTGTCAGCATCAAAGAATTTCCACAAAAGATTCACAACGGCTTCTTGTTAGTTATTGCCATGCAGGCGTTTCTCTGACACACCTTGTTAAAGCAAAAACAGCCTAACCCTCCCTGGAAGCACATCAACTCTCAGCTGTTAAGTCAGCTGGTTACTGAAACACCAGGTATCGATGGTTCCCATGAGCACAAGGAGATCCCAGATGTGGAAACAAACTGCCCTGACCCTCTGAGGAATTTACCATTCCAAGGCAGGGCAAACTCTAAAAGCACTGAATAAAAACATGACAGCAGTGTTTACCAAATAAGCCCGGTTACAGCGATACTACATGCAGGTGGGCTGGTAATACCCTCACCTGCCAGCCGGTTGTTGACCTGGTTGTGATGAAACCAGAGCCAGAGCACAGCCGCTGATGGAGTCTTCACCTGGTCCATGCTCTCCCGGGCCATATGCTCGAAGTGGGTGGCGCACTCTCGGCAGCCAAAGAAGCTGCGTATGTAGGCCCTCATGGCACGCAGTACCTCCTGAGGCCCTGCGTGAACACCTGCATTGAGCTGGGACTGCCAACACTTGCATGAACACAGATAAGTACAAGCAGGGGTCACATGCTAAACCTCCACTGACCCTGGGGTTGACAAATTCACTTGACAACATTTTGGTCAGAGACTGACCTGTGTGTGACTAACCTCTCCATTTTTAGGAAAGCCCCTGAATAAAGCATACTTGCAGACAGACTCCATGCACAGTTACATGTATGGGGATAAATGACAGAAACTTTGAGGGATAATTCATTAATGTGACCTCAGGCTTGCCTGCAGGTCAGTGGCCACTCAAGTTGACCCCACAAATTAACCAAAAAGACGCCGAGTTCTCAGTCCTTCTATGGTGTGGACATAATACTTTGTTTCCCCTCCACTTCCATCTGTGCAGCCAGCAATAATCCAGCCGTCCCTAAAGAGGCAGATGGACACCCCAGTTCCTCCATCTGGGGGTCCCCTGCCCCCCATAAGCCCCGGAATTAACCCAGGAGAAAGAGGTGCATTGGTCAGCTACCCCTGTGATTAACCACTCAGACTCCACTAATCTCACCCAATCCTTTCTGCCCAAGACAAGTGTTTTACCAGCTGAACAGTATGAAAGCAAGACAAAGAGACTGAGATCTGGTAACAGGAAGTGAAGTGCAAGGGTGGAAAAATGTGATTGGATGCTAGACTGAACACTACAGGATAAAGAATCCCCAGAGAGTAGGTCTTTAGCATTCATTGGGTTGATTGCCACTGTCACCCTTGGCTTACTCTCTGGAGACCTTGGGCCTGGGACTATGTAAAATGCTTTGTGACAATGTGCCTTGTTAAAAACACTGCATAAATAAAACTAAATTGATTTAAAAACACTGATGTGAAACGAGGATCTCATCAGGGTACTGGAATGGCAGGGGTTATTTCAGACAAAAATGATAGACCTTACTGGCCTGCATCAAAATGTGTCAGTGTGACTGTCACCAGAGTGGGCAGCAACTGGGCAAAGTGGGGTTCGATAACAGAGGCCAGCCAATAACAATAAACCAGGAAGACAGAGGCGGTCCTACCAGAGGCGGGGGCACTGTTGGCCTCCACAGTCAGCACGTGGAAGAGGGTCCACATGGAGCATGGGTACCTTCTGAAGTGACTCTGGGACCCCTGGCAACCGACCCATCTCTCGCTGTGTGGCAGGACTGCATTGGGGACATCCTGAAGAGGAGTGCAGGCAGAAATGAGGGTCTCTCAATGCAGCATTCACCAGGTTGAGGAAAGATGGTGCGTTTGGCTAATTAATGGCACTAAGCAGGTTAACGACTCCATAGAACATTAGGCTGTGCAGGCAAAGGGCTGATTTCGTATTTTAACAACATATGAATTTAAGAGTATATTAAGGTGGGCTAGATCACCCACAGATTCAGGATTCAAGACAATTTTATTGTCAGTCTTTCCATACAAGAACAGAGGGGATGAAACAGGCTTCCTCTGGGACTTGATACATTTAAAAAGAGCAGGACATCAGCGAAAGTCAGGTAAGCAAATGGTGACAGGCAGGGCCCGGGGTTGAGTCTTCTGTGACTGACAGCATTTCCTCGGGGGGGGGCTAGCTAATGTCATCTGCTCATTGACCAACTGAGTACCAGGCTACAAGCTAACAATGACAAGTAACCAGCCCGATTTGCAAACATTTTATATATACACACAAAAATTCTTGTATTTACTACATTCCACACAGAGTTAAGACTGTTTTAGTTTATGCAGATCTTTCAAATGTGCTGGGCTCCAAACTAGTCATCACAAAAGCACTCAAAACTACATACATGATGAGCCATTTGTTCATCTTTTCTCTCTCTCCTCATAAACATGTAATTTTTAAAACAGTCAATCTCGTTGTGTTGCTTGAAGGCACCCCCCGACCTGTTCCGCGTTGTCCAACACTGCCAGCAGAGATTTGTACTGGAGCTCTGAGTCCCCCTGACTCTTCATCCACGAGTCGGTGGCTTGTAGCAGATTCCTCACCACCAGCCGGCCGGGGAAGTACTAAGAGTGGAATGGGAGAAAGGGCCTTTAGGTGGAGGGGCTACCTAACAGGAGCATTCCTGTGTGATGTAGAATGATGTAGCTGTGCGACAGGAGCCACTTTAGAATATCCTGATGTCATTTCCTGAAGCTCTCCAATGTCTACAGACGTCTTAAAGGGCCATGGCAAGAAAGGCTTCAGGTTATCTTCAGGAGGGTTCCAGGACCACCTTACTGGAGATCTCACACACGAGGCAACTTTGACAGGCAGCAGGTAGATACAGATCACATTAAGAAATAAAACTTTAACGGCCTTGTGTTCAACGTGAAAACGCATCACCAGCTGTTAAAGAACATTTCCAAAATTTAAATAGTGGCCCATCCAAAGCCAGTAGGTGGAAGCCCACTTAGTTCTGTAGGGCTACAGACTCTATCCATCCAAAGACCTTGCACACTCACAGCCTCAGTAAAGCAAAGTTTACCCCTATGTTGATCTGATTATTATCAGAGCCCTAAAGCTTCCAGGATGGAGATTTCGTTATGCAAGACATTAAACGGCAGGTGACCATCTACACTCTACCTGGTTTAAGATCCACCTGACTTCTGGGCAAGACGTAGTGAGAATATGTAAAGGAGTAGTGATAGAAATTCTGGTCGATACCGATAACTGATTTTTGTCCACTACTGCAAATACCGATAACCAAGTTTTTTTTTTTTTTACTTCAGGTTTGAATGGTTTCAGTTATGCTGATAAATTCATTATCAAAGGAACAACAACAGCATGTGAAACAGGTGAACACTAACTTACTGACTTTTGGTTGGTCACTGAGTGCGATTATTGCCACAATTTTAGTAGTTATGCCTTTAGCTTGAGTAAATGTCTTCACGTTCAGAAGGGACTGCTGTACAACACTATACGATTTCATTTTCGTTTCGGTAGCATTAGCACTTAGAAATTCCTGTGTAATTTGTTATGGTGGTTCTTCAGAGCAGTAATTAAATTTGTGGTGTTGAATGATTTAATTCTACAGCCTCCTCGAGTTCTCATTTTTGCAGGTAGAGCAGATAAGGACAACAGAGTTGCTTTTTTTAAAATAGGGAAATACACTGCTCAAAAAAATTGAAGGAACACTTTTTAATCAGAGTATAGCATCAAGTCAATGAAACTTCTGGGATATCAATCTGGTCAGTTAAGTAGCAGAGGGAGTTGTTAATCAGTTTCAGCTGCTTTGGTGTTAAT
>JAACJT020003330.1:0-10129 GCA_009936485.2 Gymnarchus niloticus | reverse complement strand
CAGCTAGCTCTCTCCCTTTACCAGTCATACTGCCAACATTCAAAGTTCCTACCCTCACTTTCACTCTCCTAACCTTCTTCCTCTCCTCCTGCCCCCAGACACGCCTTCGCCTTCTCCTTCTCCTTCAGCTTTGGCCAACAGTAGCCGAATTCCCACCAGCACCCTGTTGGCTAACAGTACTTGTGGCAGTCGTTGTTAACCCAGGCCTCGACCAATCCAGTATGGAAATCAGTGTTCTTCACATATTTATTTGGCAAAAAATTTTACACCGAATTCCCTTCCTGACGTAACCCTCCCCATTTATCTGGGCTTGGGACCGGCACAAAGGAGTACAGTGGCCTGTGCACCCCCAGTGGCTGGGGTGCATATAAAAAGTGGAATAATTTTTGTAAATTTATTTTTGACTTATAGTTAAACAGTATAAAGACAAGGTACACTACCTGGCCAAAAAAAAAAGTTGCACACTTCAGTCTTTCATTTGACCATCTTTAGCTTTGATTAAGGAGCATTCCTCGTGGCATTGTTTGGACAAGCTTATGCAATGTCTCAGCATTTTTTTATCATAGATTTGCATTCATTTTTCAACGAATCTTGTATTGACAACAGGAGAGTTGAACCACTCCATAAAGTCTTCTCTACTACATCCCAAAAACATTCAATGGGGTTAAGGTCAGGACTCTGTGGTGGCCAGTTCATGTGTGAAAATGATTCTTCTTGCTCCCTGAACCACTCTTTCACAATTTGAGCCTGAAGAATCTTTCGCATTTTTGCCCTGGAATATGTCTGGACTGTCAGGGAAGAAAAAAAATCATTGATGGGATAACCTGGTCATTCAGGAGATTCAGGTACTCAGTTGATTTCATTTTATTTCTGCATAAGTTTGCTGAGCCTAGACCAGACCGTTGGCTCGTAAGTACTGTATTTGCTTATATAAATTGAAACGGTGACTTTTTTTTTTTGGCTGGGTAGTGTATTTCATGTTTTATGTAATCGACTGCATTGTTCTTTGAACATACATGTTTAATCTGAATTTGATGCCAACAAAATTAGGACAAGGGCAGTTTAGGCCTAACGATGTAGAACAGGTGATGTTAAACAGGTGAGGCAATCCTGTCACAGTACATACAGAGCCCCCAAAAAACAGTTCTAGGCCTTGTCCATTAAACGCAAGGATCGGTTGAGGCCCGCGAATTTGCAAACATGTATGTTAGTGAATAATGCAACACTTTGCGAACAACGTTCCTCAAGAACAAATCAGTAGAATTTTGGGCATTTTCAATTTAATTTGATTTTATTTGTATAGCACCTTTAAAAAAGAGCGTTGTCGCAAAGTGCTATACATAGTCCTAGGGTCCCTAGAGAGTAAGTCAAAGGTGACAGTGGCAAGGGAAAACTCCTTTAATAATATTGGCATTTCAACCTTAGTAGTGTACGATACAATTAAAATATTCAAGGAATCCAGTCAAATCTCAGTGCGTAATGGGCAAAATGGCCAAAAACCACTTCTGAATGTGCACGACCTCTAGTCCCTCAGACATCACTGTTTTAAAAACCGTCATGTGTCCGTAATGGATTTCATGACAGGGGAATACTCTGGTAAATCGTTATCAGTAAGGGTATAATGGTACACACAAATCACAGTTCAGTATGTAGCTCGGTTTCCTTATTAAACATGGTTTACTGAACAAAGTATGACCATCTTAAACAGAAAAATCTGTCAATACTGCTGCAACCTAGTAATAAAAAAGTAAAATGTACTTAAAAGTAAATCAAAATAAATATTCTCTCAAGTAAATAAAATATCCATTAAGGTGCACATTTAGAAAATTAACTGTACCTAACCTGTATTGTATTCACATTAGCAGCTTTCAGGTTCATATTAGAACTGTGAAACACAAATATTCCAAATGTTGCTCGGGGGAAACACACAAACACACAAAAGTTCCACATTTGCTGCATTGGTTCGGTATATATGTGTACCGAACCAAAAGACCCATACCGAGTATTTTCGGTGCAAATACGTGTACCGTTACACTCCTAGTTATCAGTCAACATCATTCGCCGCTGCCTCGACAGAAGCAATTTAAGGCTTTGTTATGCAAAGCAATAACCATACATCAGCACTGTCCAAAAACATCACCAACTTCTCTGGGCTTGGTCTTAACTGAGATGTAAAGTAGCATGGTGGAATCGTGTTTTGTGGTCCAACAAGTCAGCATTTCAAACAGTTTTTAGAAAAAACAGCCACTGTGTTCTCCTGACCTAAAGGTTAAAAGAATCGTCTAAGCTGTTATCGGTGTTAAGTGCAAAAGCCAGCATCTGTCGTGGTATGGAGCTGTCAGCAGCCATGGCATGGGTAACTTATTCATCTCTGAGGGCACCATTAATACAAAAAGATATGCAGAGATTTTGGAGTAACATCCAGATGCTGTCTTTTCCAAGCACATCCCTGCATTTTCTAGCAGGACAGCATTAAACCACATTTGGATTACAGGTGCATGGCTGCGTAAGCTGAGAGTGATTGGCCTGCCTGTATTCTTGACCCGTCTCCAAATAAGAATGTGTGGTGCATTATTAAAGCAAAATACGGCAACAAAAGCCCATACAATTGTACAGCTGAAGACCTACATAATGGATGAATGGGGTAGATTCCCCTTGTTGAACTTAATCAACTGGTGTCTTCAGTGCTTTCTCTTAATGTGTTATTAAAAGAAATGGTAATGTTACATGAGAGGTACAGTGGCTAGGACTGTTATGTTGCGCGTCCAGGTTTGGGAGTTTCAGTCCCACTTCTGGCTCAGTGTGTGTGGAGTTTGCATGTTCTTTGGGGGTTTCCTTTGAGTATTCTGGTTTCCTCCCACAGTCTAAGAACATATGTTGTATGCTGACTGGTGTGGCTAAATTGTTCATAGTGTGTGCATGACTATGCTCTGCAATGGTTTGGTGGGGATAGACTCCAGGCCCCCCTGTGACCCTGAATACAATTGAGCAGTTAGGGAAATTGATGGATGATGTTACACAGTGGTAAACTCTCAACTGTCCCAACTGTGAGCATGTTGCAGTCTTCACTATATTTAAAAAAACAAATTCAAACAGTAATACATCAAATAATGTCTTGTAGTAATATAGCACAGGGTGAATAAAATTTAAAAAGCACTCCTTTTTGTTTTGCATTTTCTGTTCTATCTCAGTTTTTTAGGAATTGGGGTTTTACTGTATATTCTGATGGAAGACGGCACAGCACTGGCACTGTGTGACAGGTGCGTGTGGGCTTTTTGTAATACAACACTAAGCACTGAATTATTTGGCCAAGCTAGGCTTGTTTTGGACATAGCTCTTGTCTCAGTTCAGTCACAGTCTGTTCAAGTTACAGAAGGATTTCAGCCATCTTTTGTTTAGTAGTGAGAGGCCTGAGCTCATTGTTCTTTACCACAGTTATGGGCAAGCGCCTGTGAGTATGGAACTTGGAGGAGAAGCCATTAATTGTACCATTGTTCTTGGACTGTGGTTTGTGTCATGTGGAAGTCAGTGTGTCCTAGAGGAAAGAAGGTGCCGGGCTAAGGCCACATTTTATATATACACTGACTGCATATACAAGTGAATTGTGCCATTGTAATTGCTTGTCATAAACATTGTCTGTTTTACAGAGTACTTGTTTTGTTCATTATGATGGAGCGATAACTTTATCGAAGGAAACTGAGCATAAGTAAACTAATGACCTAGTTTAAGATTAAACGGGGGGGGCCCTGCTAGGAGTACCCCTAACCCTAAACTACTGACGCATACGTAATCTGGTATAGTACCTGCTATCTGCTGCAGTGCCCACAAGTCCTCCTGCCAAATCTGAATATTCCTGTGGTTGTCAGGTCTCATACAACACAAGATATGCCTGTGTCTGCTTAAGCATGCATGTGGGCATGCCTGTTGGTACGTGTGCACACGCATGTGTGTTGGGCTGTTGTAATGAGAGTCCTTTACCATTTCTTTACCAAAGCTGCCAACCTGTCTGGACCGTCATTTTATTATTCCTTTTTCCATGAACAGATAAATGATGGTTGTTTGTATTATTTGCCAGAGCATCCCCAGGGAGAGAAAGACAAATAAAATGAGCATGAGAAAAGCTTCCCTCTCTGTGGGGGCTCTTGTGACAGAGCTAATGATGACTCAGAGCAGGAGTTTCTTGTTCACTGCCTACCCTCCCTCCTGTATCTAGCTTGACAGCTAAGATTCATGCAGGTGTTCGCCAGCCCACATAGTGCCTGTTCCCCTCTTCCCCGTAGACCTTATCCCCTACTCTTTCCCATCTCTCTGCACCACCATCACCCATCTGCAGAGTCCTGAGATCTGCTATGTCACCACTACGATATGGGTTGCATTGTTTAACATATGGTTAGCAGTTTTTTATGTGAACTAACACTAAAAAATGAATCCTTAGTGATTTACAGAGCTTATATTCACATTAAGTGTCTTTCTCAAGAGTGTAGCCGAACTCAAGCCTGCAATCCATCATTTCCATCGCCATGTCACATCCCATCACATATTGTCACTCCAGTCTCCGGACTTCATTGCTATTTGTCTCGGAATGTTCTGTTGGTCTCCTTTCCATGAGGCATTTTTTTACATAATTTTATCTGGTCTGTAGCAGGTAAGATGGGGGAATGCTGACCAGCAGAAGGAAGGGTTATAATGATGGCATTAACCAGAGGAGCCAGCAGGAAACCAGAGTGGACTTAACGGGTGCTAGTTAGTGCCAACCCACCTCATCTAATCCTAACCCATCTACCTGCCTTCTACCATATCTAATCATGTATCTTAAAACTGAAATGCCAAGGTATAACCACTTTGACACAAAGGACAGCCACACATGGCTGTGATGCTTGTAACATTCCTGCTGACTGTGACAGGGGACTACAAGTGATTTTTAAAGGTATTTCATGGTTTTATTTATTTTTGGAACAATTTGTCGATAAAGTAATATATACTGTAAATACCCAGAAATATAGATATACTCCTTAAAAGCATTGTAACACAAATAATCAAAACAACATTTATTTAGTATAGATTTTTTTAAAAGTCTCTGTGTGGTGGTGTTTCATGTCAGATGACGAATCCATTGATACATTTAGCCCTCTAAACATACAGCCGAACCCCAATGCCTAGTAACACACTATGTGATAGCTCTTCCAAAGATGCCATTAGGCATGGGCCGGTATGAGATTCTGACGGTATCATAACCTTAAGCAAAAATATCACGGTATTGTGATTACTGTGTAATGCTGCCTCACCAGGAAAAAAAAAAAAAAAACAGTATCACGTCATAAAGGGAAAAGTTTATTGTTATAACAATATATTCCACATTATTATGTGAAATGTTTCACATTATAACATAACCTGGTATCATGTTATAACGTGATAATTTGGTGGTCAAACTCATTCTTCTGTACATCCTTGTGTCTTTTAAAATCATTCATAGAATGCACATACTTATTACAGTGTTATCCATCATGTTTAATAACCGCAGAATCTCGCCATGTCTCAACCCAAACATGAAATAGAACTTGATTAAATCATGTAAATGAGGCGTATTACTCAGTTTGTTCTCAGCACACCTCATTCAAACCATAGATTCAAAATGAGTTTTAAGTTATCACGTTATAACGTGATCATTTATATTGTTAAAACGTGAAACTTTTCACATTATAATGCGAAAATATATTGTTATAACATGAAAAATATATTGTTATAACAATAAACTTTTCACGTTATGTGATACTGATTTTTTTTTCTTAGATTACAGCTCTAAAAAGAACAACTATTTTTCCATTAAACACAATCTATTTTATTTTTAAACAACATATAGAATATTTGGAAGATTAGTGAATGTGTATGTTAAGTTATAATAATAATAAAATAATTGAATTCTTCTAAATAAAATAAAAATAAATGCAGTCCCTTAAGGGAGCCGGAACTTGCAGCTCAACAAGCTCAGAACAGAAATAATTGAATTCTTTTCTGTGGGGGAAAAAAAAAAAAAAAAGTAAAACAAAAGTATAGCCGTGATACCAGCTAAATTTAATTATAGTACTAAAGTAGAAGTACTAATTTTGAAATGAATTTGAGAAAATGAGTATTTCTCTGCTCTTCTGGTAGCTAGTTAATTAGCCATGTTATCTACCTTGGTAGCCATTTACTTCACCAATGCTAAGCACGCCATCCTTGTATGAGCATCTGCTTGGTTGAAGGTCGGACTGACCTGGCATGTTAAATAAGAATTGTCAAAACAGGATACAGTTGTTTACCATAGCCAAAAAGAGGGAAAAACAGGAATCCATGGGAGGGGGAGCCTAGCGCTGCTCCCGTACATGTGAAATCATATTTGAAGTATTGCCTCCTCTGGCAGCCACTCTTCGGATTGCCTTCCCCACCAATCAGGGGCTGGTTGTGTTTTTTCGGCACCCGAAAAATTCTCATAAAGCTGACTTGGTCTGTTTTGACGGGGTGAAAAGTTCGGGGGTTCACCTCCTTCAGCTATCAGACACAGCTGACTGACTGCTCGCATCGACCGGAGGAGTTACTCTACACTGCACACGACCTGAGGGATTCCTGTACTTTCTGTCTTTGGCGAGTCATAAAAAAACAGCTCATACCACCGGAACGGTATGACGGAAAATTTTAACGGTTTTGAAACCATGACTTCTTCAAATCGCGGTATACCTTGAATCCAGAAACCGGCCCGTGTCTAGATGCCATACTGTCTTTCTTTTCCTTTTGTATTTTTATTTCGGTCACATACAGACACACATACATGTATACATATACAAAAAATAAATAAAATTAAAACAAAAAACACAAGCAAAAACAGAAGTTCCAAATATTTCACACAGTTTGTTTTCTGGTTTGCTATTCATCTGCTCAGTCCAAAACAGTCTGTGAGGGACACCTCAGCTGGTCAAGGCATGGAACTGCCAATAGGGGTGTTGACACAGTGACTGCATTGGCTGGGCGCTCACAGCTCTTTGGTCAGGGCCCATCTTCAGGTCTGGAGAGAATAAAGATGTAAATTTACACTAATGGCATAAAAATATACAGTATGTTTAAATCCTAAATATTAGAAGATTACCTCATAAACGGGAGCTTTGTGCTCTAAAATTTAAGTACAGCAGGATATCTAGCATTTTATGAACAAAGTAATGAGGTTTAAGTGTATGGAAAAAGTATATCACTCAGACACATTGGAATAAGTCTGCTCCCCTATAAAGCAGTATATGGTAACCTCTAAGAGTGATGGGTAATCAGTATGGAGAGCCAAGTACAGGACTTGTATTCAATCCAATTTTATTTATATAGCACTTTTAACAAGGAGCATTGTTGTAAAGCACTTCACATAATCCTGGGCCAAGGTCCCCAGAGAGTGAGCCATTTGGGACAGTGGCAAGGAAAACTCCCTCAGGGGGAGAAACTTTGGGAGGAAGCAGACTCAAGAGGAAAGCCCATCCTCCTCAGGTTGGCACCAAGTAGGGCAAGTTCATTAAGCTTTTTTTAAACAACATTGAGGCTGAACAATCAGATGGAAAACAACGTATTGCAGGAGGCAGTCAAGTGATCAGGTTGAAGAGCCGGTTCAGTGGCTCAGATAACGGGAAGAGACAGCACCAGAAGCAGATCACCTCTTCAAAGACCCTCCATTTAAAAACGTCGATCTGGATGTGTGTGGTCTGTGGACAGCGTCTTCACAGCGCACAAGAGGTGGTCTCGCTCAAAGTAAGTGGTGGACTATAATATTTACTTGCCTGACTATGAGAGCCATACATATAGAGGTCATTGAACCCTCAACACGTCAAGTTTCATCAATTCCCTCAGGCCTTTTCTTGCCATCAGGAGTCCAGTAAACTCATCTGTTCTGATTGTGGGACGAACTTCATCAGCACCTGTAAAGAGTTAAATATTTCCTCAAACATGGAAGGACCATTGTGAAGTTCCTTCTGGAAGCTAAGAGGGCTGCATCTGGAAGTTCAATCCACCCCATGCCTCTCACATGAGAGGCTTTTGGGAGAGGATGATTGGTATAACAAAAAATTCAAAAAATTTTGAATTCCATGTTTCTCCAGCTTGAATCTTTGAAGTTAACCCACAAAATACTTACCACACTAATGGCAGAAGTGACTGCCATTATTAATTCCAGACCTTTTGTTCTACTGTCTACTGATCCATACGACACACTGATTCTTACTTCGGCAACCATTCTTACCCAGAAAGTGAACCTTCTTTCTGTTCCTGCTGGTGATTTCAATGTCAAGGACCTTCACAAATGTCAGTGGCACCAACTACAGCATCTGGCTCAAAGCTTTTGTTCAAGTGGAGAAAACAGTATCTTTCTTCTCTTCACCTGCATAAAAAGTGGCAGTTGCATCAACCTAATGTTGAGCCCAGGAGTTTTGTACTTCTGAAAGACTACCATCTTAAATGACATGAATGGCCGCCCAAGTTTTTCTCAGCAAGGATGGAAAAGTACATAAGGTAGAGATTAAAGTTTCAAGGAGAGATGGGATGAAGTTTTTTGTACTGCCTGTCAACAAGATAGTCCTCATCCTTGCTCCTTCTGAAAAGACATTGTGATTGTGTTGCACACTGTTAAGTAGTGGCATTTAATCATGCCAGGCAGGGAGTGTTCCGTCAAACCTTGTTTCATTGATTTGCAGTTTAACGCACCTAGTGGCGATGTGTTGCATTTTTCCCTTTTTGCCTTCTTCCTGTTGTGGCGATGGAGGAAGTTTTACAAGTGTAATGGAAACTGACATGGATCTGTAGTTCCTTATGGCTATCTACTACTATCAGCACTCATTTTCCTGTGATGTTTCCAGCCTTATTCTTGGGGACTATCTCTTGTCTGATTATATTTGTGACTCTGAACATGCTGTTTTATTTGTTGCCTCTTATTAATGTATTTTTGTTGTGGACTATTTGTAACAAACTAGATTTTGCACCTGAAGTGGGGTCCTTTAAGTTTTCTGTAGTTTTCCCTTCTGCATTTGTGCTTGGAACACCTCTTGTGACAGCCTCCTTGAGACATGTGCCTAATGTATGAGCATTTCAACATTACATAATTCACTCCAAGAACTCGTAACAGTCTGCTAAGACACATTACCATAGTCAGAGATAGGAAGTAAGTTATCTCTGACAATTGCCATTTCAGTGCTATAACATTTGACCTTCCACCAAACTTGTCATGGACATTGTTGGATTCTAAGAAGACAGACAATGGCATCTCTGTCAAAGTGAGGTTAAAAAAGGGAATATTTGAGGACTGGGACTAGATGCATCTTGATACAACTTGATTGCAGCAGTCTTAAGATATTTGGGAATATATCCAGAGGAACTTGATTTATAATATCTGGCAAGGGTTTTCAAGTTAGCTTTGCAGGTATGGGATTAGTAAGCAAGGAGATGATTTAGAACTTGTAATTAGTGTATCCAGTTTGTATAGTGTAATAAATGTGAGTGACTCAAAAGGCTGAGCATTTAGACCTGGGGTAGCAGCAGAAGTATCACATGGTACTATAGCATACAGATCTGTTCTTCTAAGTCAGATAACTGATTCTGAGCCACCGAACCTGCTCTTCAACCAGATCACCTGATAGCCTCCTCCAATACACTGCTGTCCATGTGACTGTTATGCCTCATTGTTGTTTCATATTGTGTTAATGATTTTGTCATGCTCGGTGCTGGACAGAGGAGGATGGGCCTCCCCCTTGAGTCTAGTGTCTTTTTGCCTTTGGCTTACTCTCTGGGGACCTTGGGCCCGGGACTATGTAAAGCACTTTGTGACAGTGCTCCTTGTTAAAAGTGCTATATAGTATTAATGGTAGATAGAAAAAAGCATATTATACAATGGAGTAGAGGAGAATGGAGACATTGAAATTTCTAGACAGGAGTTCAAACACTCATACTATCCAGGTAAATTTAGTGGAAATCTATATCATCTTGATTCTTTGAAGAAGTCAGATAGGCAAGTCATGGCGAAACTTGATGGTAAAAGTTCTGGACTCAACTTTGACAAAAATGGTAAGGACCTAACAGAAGCAGAAGAGATTAAGAAGAGGTGGCAAGAATATACAGAAGAATTATACAA
>JAACJT020003329.1:0-10129 GCA_009936485.2 Gymnarchus niloticus | reverse complement strand
GGAGGACAGGGCGGCCTGGCGTGCTGTGGTCCATGGAGTCGCAAAGAGTCAGACACGACTGCGTGACTAAACAACAAAACAAAACCTTGGTTGGGATGAAAAGAAAATGTAAAAATATATTTATATTTACAAACATCATTTTTCACACTCCCCCCAAAAAAGTATCTTTTTAGTGCACAGATTGCTGTGCTAAATTATTACTCCTACAATTTAAAATGCATTCATTTCTTTAGTTACTTATAGATATATGTATGTAATATAGCATAGTAGTAACCTTGCATGCAATAATTTGAACATATGACAAATTGCTCTGAAAATTCTGACCTCCCCCCCCCGCCAAATCCATGAGAATTTAGCATTATTGTTGCTAACATAGTTGACAAGAGATTAAATAAAATTGAGGAAAATATAGTATAAAATGAAGCATGGCATGACACACAGAGTTGGGGTATCTCTGAGATATCTGCAACACTCCCTTCCCACACAAGCCTGTCATCCCACTCTCAGAACTCGCAGTCAAAGCTGACTGATGACACACTACAGACTAGAACCACAGTTTATACATCGTGACTCTAATTTCTTATTACTGAATCTTTCTCAGGTCTGGAATCTAGTCAGGCTGTGGTATAAAACATTTCCAGTAGGTCACTATGAGTTATCTTCACTTTCACCTGCTCATAGATTTACCCTTGCAGATAATCAGATCGGTCAAACACTCAGGTGCTTGGCTTTTACAAAATCCTGAACACATCGCAGACAAATTAAAAAGATGAACAGCAGTCTGCTGGGTTTACTAGGATATACACATTGAGAAATAGAGCCCTTAGTTTATTATTCTGTACTTTTTCTATTGAATTTGACAACATCCAATAATAACCTCACTATAAAGTGCCACATAACTAGTTCACAGGGTTTCCTTGTTTTTTGTTTTTTTTTTGTGGAAACTTCAGATCTTCAGACTGCAGTGAAATTGTATCAGATCCTCCCTTCTGTATTGTTCTTTATGTAAGCAAACTGCTTTTCACAAGAATCCAACTAAGTTTCTCTAATGCATTACAGCACTGAAGAATTCTGCAGCATAATACTGGTGACTGAAGTATCAGATACCAAAACAGATGTCTTTCAAACATCTCCCTCAATAACCTTATCAGATTACCAAAAAACTGTTCTAGGTTCACCATAAACCAGGAAGTAATTATACCCTAATACTTTTCTTACTCAAAAAGCAATAAATATACATTATTATAAAAACATTTTTGTGAAAAGAAAACAATGGGTATCAAACAGCTATCAATTCATTTTCTTATCACTACTGTTTCGGGAAACTCTCATCCATTCATCCATTATGAAGCAGTTACTAACCACCTCTTTACAAATAATCCCGATTTTTACATTGCATATTTTTCTGTCTACTTTTTATAGAAGCAAAAATGGGCGTAATGAAAATTTCACGATTACTTCGTCAAGATCAATTTGAAATCCAAGTATTTATTTTTTTTTTCCCCCTACTTTGCAACAACCTACATTAGGAAGCCACGAATGATCCCAGGCTGGAAAGCACATACCACCCACACACATCTGTAGCTACTGAGAAGGCAGCAAAGCCTACCGATTCCACAGCTGGTGCATTCATAGAGCTCGTGTCCTGTGCACTCCACACATGTGGGATGGCATCCGACGCACCGGCTCCTTATAGGAAATTGGCCGTTTGGACAAAGGAACGAAGAAGGTTTATTTTGGACAAGCCCAAGCCAGAAAAGAAAAAGACACGCAGAAGGACTACCCTTCATTTTCACTTAAATACTAGTTAGTTCGCCAACGTCCAAAACAAAAAAAAAAAAAAAAAAAAATGAAAAGTGGCCAGAGGAGAGAAAACTGATGCCGGCCGAAATGCTGTTACAATTCAGTCACGGTCTGGGAGCAGAAAGAAACCCGTCGAACAAGTTTGGTTATATGGGGCTGCTCCGTTGAATAGTAGCGTAACCAATAGTAACCTTTATGTTTTCAAGTTCTCTTGTGAGGTTGTATAGCAAATGGACAGATTATACTTAAAAATACGAGAGCAAAAAAATAGTGACCCTGAAAGTTAAACAGCGCCATTGTCAATGCAATTGTTAAAATTTTTTAAATGTAATTCCTGTAAACATTGTAGAAGAGGGGTTGGGGGGCTGCGGTACCCGAGCACCAGTCCTTTCTGCCCGCACAACCTAAAGAAACACCCCAACCAGTTGCCCCCCGGTCGCTCCTTTCTCTTGACAACCCCCGGCCCTCTTTAAAGGCACTGGGTGCCGCTTCTTTTTGTTTTTCGAGCCTTTCAGCTCCTGCCCTTCAAAAAGTCTGCACGGCCCTGCTGTACAATGCATTTTAGCATAGCTTATTTTCAACATTTAATATCACGTTTTGTTTGCGTTGCAATTCACGTTTCTATTAGTGAGAAGTTGTTCTCGTTGACTTCATTTGTATGCGTTTTAAATCATTTAATTGGATTTATACGGTCGCCAGCTTCTGGGCTGAGTTGTTGATGCTACAATGGCAGTTCTACAGTTATGACTTCTCTTAAGTGCTGGTCTTGTGGGGTGAGGCAACTGGTACATTGCCATCCATTTTAACTACTTTAATGGACTTACTTTATGAGACTGATATGGTACTTGTTTCTGTTTAACTGGAATCTGTGTTGCATTGAGTATCTTTGAAGAAGGAATTTTATTTGATAGAATCCAATTGTTTTATTGTACATAAAGATTTGGAAAAAAAATAACTACTTTGTGTGTTCTTTCTCCTGTGGATATTAATGAAGTCTAGAAGTTTTACAGGCGAGAGAGGGTCTGTTTTTTTTATTATTATTATTGTTTATTTTATTGTAGTACTTCTGTTTATTTGATTTCTGATTTTTTAATTTGAATTTCA
Source organism: Gymnarchus niloticus (assembly GCA_009936485.2). Lineage (NCBI taxonomy): Eukaryota > Metazoa > Chordata > Actinopteri > Osteoglossiformes > Gymnarchidae > Gymnarchus > Gymnarchus niloticus. Next base: position 7,222 of record JAACJT020003329.1, on the reverse strand, counting down.
GGATGGAGCATGCCATCATCCGGTGGGGCTGCAGTAATGAAGCCAAGGAAAGGTGGAAGGGCCTTTTCTGGCTTTAGTCCCACTTGAGGTTTGTTGATGTTGGCCATCCTGAAAAGGTAAGTCCAACACCAGTTTAACCGAACACGTATAAACATGTGGGTTTTGGTGCAGTGCTCAGTGTTTATTTGTGTTGCACATGATTTTAACTTTCAGCCAAAACCCCTCATGGATCTGGTGGTTGGGTTAAGTCCCTTTTTAATGAATTTTAAGCCTGGAGGATTTTTTATTGTTTTTAAATGTGAAAATGCTCTGGTTTTCAAGGTTTGTTTTTGGATTGTGTTTGAATATTTTACTGCCTTGTACTTTGGATCGATTGGTTTTAGTCATTGTGTTTCTTTGATTGGGGTGGTAATTTACAATAAATTGAATGTGTTTTATAATTAAATCATTTACTGCTTTGTCTGAATTATTTATTGCTTTATTAGTGCATTGATTTTAATTATTGGTGCATTTGTATTAAGTCATTTAATGTACTAATTATTCAATTCTGTGTTGTGTTATCTGATTCTTTGCTCCTTCAGTATTTGTATTGATGGATTTTGTTGCTTTATTTGATCAACTAATTTCCTGTACTGTTTGTACATCAACTGGTGTGTATTTGTTAAATGTACAGATTATTGATTGAATTGTCACATCAAGTTTGTTGCTTGTATTTCTGTATCTATGGATTTAAATTTTTTTTTTTTTTTTATTGGTGTTGAATAAAGAAAACAATAACACTGCCTGTGAAAAATCTGTCTCAACAGATTGTAGTTTTTACAGCTTTACAAAAAAGGTGATTAAGGAATCAGATTACACATGTTGATTTTACATACATGCCATCCCTGTTCAGGATAAGCAGGTTGAGGATGAATGAATGTTACGATGTACCTTCTCCTTTATCAGATGATTTTTACTTGACGAGAATATTTACAGTCATTCTGTTTTTGTGTCCGTTGGTATAATCTATGATAATTCTTTGCTAAATCACAGTGAGAGAACAAATGTACTATACCCCAGCTATCCCAGAGTGACTTCAGTTCAGTTCAATTCAATTTCAATTCAATTTTATTTATATAGCGCTTTTAACACGGAGCACGGTCACAAAGCACTTTACATAGTCCCAGGCCCACAGTCCCAAGAGAGTAAGCCAAAGGCGACAGTGGCAAGGAAAAACTCCCTCGAGAGGAAGAAACCTTGGGAGGAGCCAGACTCAAAGGGGAAGCCTGTCCTCCTCAGGCTAGCACGGGGCAGGACAGATTAATGAATCCAAGTAGAACAATAGATATAAAAGAACAAAGTTCTTCAGTTTCACGTTTATTACATTTCAATTGATTGTTTTAGTCACATATATGTTGAAGCCAAACTACGGGCCGTGATGTGTTTAATAAAAAATTCTCTGACTCAGCATTCAACACACGCGTGATTATAAGGACTCTGGTAATCAACTGAGCAACTTTTTCACTGTACAGCTTGAGGTTAGCTTGCTAGCTCCTCTCACACAGAGTCACAGTAACATTTAGCACATCAGACGCACAGTACACAACAGTACACGGTATGTGCTATTTACAACGCGCATTTTTTTATTATTTACACGCTATTTAGACTCTGTTTACACTTGGCACTGTGCCAGGTCACTGGGCACCCTTCTACTTCTGCACAGTGCCACAATATCAAAATATAGTCTTGCTATAAAGTAAAAAATCTTGCATTCTTTTTGTGTATCATAAATGTCCCAAGGGGTGGCACAGTGGCTGAGTGGTTAGCACATCTGCCTCACAGCATGAAGGTTCTGGGTTCAGTTCTCACAGCTGATGGTGGAGTTTGCGTGTTCTCCCCATGCCTGCATGCATTTCTTCTGGGTATTCTGGTTTCCTCCCACAATCCAAAGACATGCAGGATGGGTTACTCTCAATCACCCATGGGTGTTTGTCTTTCTGTTGGCCCTGCAGTGGATTGGCCATCTGCCCAGGGTGTACCCTACCTCTCACCCAAAGTCAGCTGGGATTGGCTCCAGCTTCCCCATGACCCTGATGGATAAGTGTTTTGGAAGATGGATATGACAGCCACTAAGTTAAACTTGTGTAACAGATTGAATATTACACTATTGGAATTTATATACACACAGCCAAAATTATATGTACCCTTGCATTTTATTCTAAATACACAATTATTCCTGGAAAGTATTGAAATTAAGAGGTCTTTTGTCATGTGGATATGCTTTTCTTCCATTGGCTTTGGAACAAAACAAGAAAAGCTAAGAAAAGATTTAGAAAAAGTTGTGAAAAAATGCTTATCCTACAAATATACTTAAAAATAATCTAATCTTAAAATTTATTTAAAAATATTTTGTAGTAATACTTCAAGAAGATTATTCTCTTCTAATTAGTATGACAGGTGTCCTCAGTCATATACTTGCTAAGTAAGGCAGTTTAAATAGAGAAAAGTACTCAAGTGGGACATATAAAAAAGTAATGCAAACCAATGGTTGAAGGTTAGTACACAAGGTAATCTAGAAAAACAGGCAACCAAATTAAAGACATAATCCAATCACACAAAATCCAAAGTACACAGTCAAAAGGATCCAGAATCCAAAAAGACAGAAAACAACAAATGTGTCCTCCTGGGTGTGGACCAACACAACAACTCTGAAACCCAGTGCCCTCCAGAATGACCATTCAGTACAGTACACACACCTCACACTGAGGCAAGGGTGACTGGGGTCATTTAAAGCATTGGTTTAATTACAAACAGCTGATTTTATTATTCAGGTGAGGTGGGGCAGGAATAAGCTGGGTGTGGCTGACTGGTTGCGAGTGTGACAAGATAAGACATCAGACCTGACGTGTGGAAAACTCATTCAGAGCCAACAGAAAGTAGCTGATTGCAGTTGTTGAGTCCAAAGGTTGTGCTATGAAATATTAAGTTGAGGAGACTAAAATTATTGTCCATGTCATTTTTTGTTTTATTAATCAAAATATTAGGGCAGGTCATAAATGAAAAGCAAAATTTCTATTGTATTACATGTGAAAAAAATAATGGTGAGGAGAACAGTGGCTACCACTGTCACCTCACACCTCCAGAGTCAAGGGTTTGAGTCCTGCTTCCAGCTCTGCGTACATGAAGCTTGAATGTTCTCCCCATGCTTCCTCCGGGGACTCTTGTTTCCTCCCACACTCTACAGACATGTGTGGTAGGCTAATTGGCATGTCTAAAATAGTTTGTAGTGTGTGACTGTGTCCTGTGATGGGTTCGCATCTCCATTATGCCAGAGGCTGCATGAGATGGGCTCCAGCCCCCCCATGACCCTGAATAGGATTAAGCGGTCTGGAATATGGATGATAAATAATGGTGAACACCAAATTCCTTTGTCAGTTTCAACTCAGCACAGAGAAAATTATGAGCTTTTTGAAAAAAGTGGAAGGGTACCACTATTTTCAGCCACATCTGTACCTTTCCCCAATCTGCCTCTTATTGTGAAGTATGTATACATGAAAATTTTGATGAAATTTACCATTTTGAATTTTCTCTCACACACAGCAATGAATACACAGACTGAATCTAAGTACCAAGTATGGGTCTTTATCTGTGGTCAAATCAGGCAGGGTCAAAACCAGAACAGGTAAAATTTACAAAAATCAGAGGGGCATCCAAAATGTAGCTGTGATCACAGGCAAACAGCCCTAATCTAGAAAACGGTAATAAACACAGCATCATTCACTTTTGGCTGCTCCCATCCGGGGTCGCCACAGCAGATCAACCATCTCAATCTCTGCCTGTCCTCTGCATCCCACACTGTCACACCAACCACCTACATGTCCTCTCTCACCACATCCATAAACCTCCTCTTTGGCCTTCCTAGTAATCAACACAGCAAACAAATCCAAATCATAGGGCAAAGATAGGGGTCAAAGAAGTACAGCTAAGAATGCAAACACTCAGTACGATGCAGTAACAATCAATGCCTCACAATGATCCAACTGAGCTAATGGGCTTAAGTAGAAACCTCTACAAGACACAGATGTTAGTATACAGGTGATGATGAGCGACAGAAGGTTGGGAGTGGCTGACTGGGTAAGGGTGTGACCTACACATGCTGGATGGTTCTGCTCGTGGAGGCACATGACCAAGAGAGACAAGATTTGGTGGTAGTGGAAGGGACTGTACTGGACGCATTGTTTTCTTATTGAAGAAAAGCACGACTAAACCGCCGTGAAGTTCTCCACAAGTTTTTCCTCCATTCCTCTGTGCTCAACACATTGCTGCATTCTAGGAATTGTAGTGCAACACAAAACATAACACTGGAAATTATGGGAAACTGGGATCCCAGGAGGACACATTGACAGGAAAGTGCACAGGTGGGCAGAAACAACAGCAAATGAAGGAGAACAGGACAGTATGGACTACAAGGTGATCAATAACTGAGGTTGTCTTGTTAGGAGTCACAAAAGCAGTAACAGGTTTGGGAGCATCACCTGAGATTAATGGTTAGGGGGGCTAAGTCTTTACTATGGGGGGCTGGTCGCATGCTCAAAAAATTCATGAAGAACATATAATGCACACTTATTTGGGGGGCTAAAACCCCCTCAAAACAGGTATAACTATGCCCCTGAACATGTTCAATAACTGTTATAATGGGGCAACTAAAATAGGGCAAATACAACACGCAACAGGTGTGTAGTCTGGCTGGCGCATGGCCAGTACATAGTGGCTGAATGGAAGAGATGCAGTGGTGCCCCCTTGTGGAGTGCAGGAGGAGCGGCATGACATTATCTGTAAATTTAAATAACAAAGCACTTAAAATGGTCATCTGCAGGGTCAGGTCTAGGCATGGGTTAAATGGGCAACCAATCAGGGTGGCATCGTTCTGGGGCTGCCACGCAAAGCTGACATTGTGGCAATGTGGTTTGACCCCTCCACCGTCTGTGCTTTGGTCTTACTAATTTCTAATCACTGTTTTTTTTCTTGAGGGGCACTTCAGTTTGGTTTTGCCCTTATGACATCTGATGCATTTGTTTCTTTTTGTTCATTTGATCAATGTCTCAAAAGGTTGTAAAAATAAATCCGATACTAAACATGGCCACTATGGCACTGATGTTTTTTTTAGAAACACATACATTTTCGAGGGGGCACAGTGGCTCAGTAGTTAGCACTGTCACCTCAACCCACCAGGCTTGGGGGGTCCAAATCCCACCTTTAACCCTATGTGTGTGTGGAGTTGTCTGTTCTCTCTGTGCTTTGCAGGCTTTCCCTGGGTATTCCTGGGTATTTGGGTATTCCGATTGGTTGGCACCCTGTCAGGGTTGTCCCCCTACCTAGTGCCCCAACACTGTCTGGGATGGGTCCCAGGTCCCCCACAACTAACTGAGCAGTTTGGAAAACAGATGGATGGACAAACATTTTCAAAAATGGGCACTATATAGAGACGACAAAATTTGGATGATTGCTTAAGAAATTTGAACCCAAACTCAATTACCTGTTGGAGTAGCTCAGTGGGTAGCACTGTTGCCTAACAGCTTGAGGTTTTAACTCCACCTCATATTCCGTGTGTGTGGAGTTTGCATGTTCTTCCAGGGCAATGTGAGTGTCCCCTCGCAGTCAAAAGGTTGCAGCAAGGTAAACTTGTGTCCCTGCCTTCAGTGGGTGCTCTCTCTGCTGCCTGAGATTGCCTCCCTGCAACCTTGTACTGGACTCAAGTTTTGCCAAGCAACCAAAACAGTTCTAGAAGTAATATAACAAGCATGCAGATTGCCTGTATCACATGACTTTTCAGAGGATTGCTATTCTAGATGTTAAATACCCAGATTTGTAAATATAGACTAATATGAAGCAGCACATGAAATCATTATAAAAACTATAGTTATAATAGTTATAAAAAACCATCATAAGGTATTTTGCTTCCAAAATTTGCATTCATGTATTCAGCAGAACAATGTGCAATATTTTCTGTTAAAAATGTATTTTATCACATCCTGTTGGTTTTCTGCTAGTGCCAATTGCCTCTCCTGCACTGGTGTCTATTCATGGATCTGTTAAAAGTGAACTCTTCATAGACTGTTTGACCTTTCTGTGTAAAAACAACATTAACTCAAATCAGAGCATACACCCTTTAAAGGTTATCAAAAAGAGTTACTTAAAAGAATATTGCTGCGACAAACTAATAAGACGATAATCTTCAAATCTATTTAAGGCTACATCACTGAATATCAAGTTAAAAATATGGCTGCTGTATTCTTTCAGAAGCCCTGTACAATGTTATCATGCTTCTATTCATTTATATCAGAGGTTATTTAAAACAATATGGCTGCCGTAAGCCAATGACACTACACTATTTCTTAAAAACATTCAAAGCCTCTCTCCCCGTTCATTGCCTTTCAGGGCCCTAGTGATTAACGGGTCTTAAGAGATTTTCCACCCTGCCTATGTTACAGGGTAACTTTGTTTCTCTTGCCAGCTGTGAATCTGAAGAGTGTCTATAAAGAAACTTCTGTTTATGTCTAATTACTAGCTTTTTGAGGGGTTGTATGTCTCTCTGGTCATCATCATTCACATTTGGCTGCTCCCATCAGGGGTCGCCACAGTGGATCAACCTTCTCCATCTCCTTCTGTCCTCCGCATCGCACTCTGTCACACCCACCAACTGCATGTCCTCTCTCACTACATCCATAAACCTTTTCTTTGGCCTTTCTCTTTTCCTCTTGCCTGGCAGTTCCATCCTCAGCATCCTTCTTCCAATATACCCAGCATCTCTCCTCTGCACATGTCCAAACCAACACAATCTCGCCTCTCTGGCTTGGTCTCTAAACCGTCCAACCTGAGCTTATCCTCTAATATACTCATTTCTAATCCTGTCCATATTCATCACACCCAATACAAATCTTAACATCTTTAACTCTGCCACGTCCAGCTCTGCCTCCTATGTTTTTGTCAGTGTCGCCGTCAGTGTCTTAATTCCTCCCTAAATGCCACCTTACAGTCTTCATTTTCCAACTTCCACCATCTGATCCTTGGCTCTGCTCTCACTTTCCTCCTCTTCTTGATCTCCTGATCTTCAAAGTCATCCTACAGACCGCCATCCTATGCTGCCTAACTACGCTTTCCCTTGCCACCACTTTACAGTCTCCAATCTCCTTCAGACTGACCCTCCTACATACGATATAATCCACCTGTGTGCATCTTCCTC
>JAACJT020003328.1:0-10130 GCA_009936485.2 Gymnarchus niloticus | reverse complement strand
TTGTGTCCATGTTCCCCTACACAAGTATGGGGGGGTGGTTTTCTTCCTTTTCCCCCCCTCATGCTGTGTAGGTGAACATGGACACAACCACCCACCCAGTGTGGGGGGGGGGGGGGTGATGGTGAATGTGGATGCAAAAACCCCCTACCTTGATGGTTTGTGTCCATGTTAACCTAACCCCCCCCCCCATGCTGTGTCGGTGAATAGTGGTACCAGAACAGCTTTCCTCTGTCTGAGGAATATAGCCAAGACTTGAAAATGTTGTCCTTCAGTGATACTGAGCAGCTAACTCGTGCCTTAATCAGTTGTATATTGGATTATCGTAATGCTGCTTACTGGATGTATCTTTCTGACTGGAGCTTGCAAGTTTGCTTAAAGATGACAACCATTGTATATTAGTCCCACATTTTCTGTTATGGCTCATGCTGACTAAAATGGTAATCCTAAGGCCTTGGGTGACTACTCACTCGTTGAATAGGCTGTAGAGCTGGGGGGAGAGATTTTGGATGAACTGTTCTGTCCAGTGCTGTTGGTTTATAACCTTTAGGAGCTGGTATGTAGTTGCCACCTTTTGAGGTCTTACCACATGACATCCAAACTAATGTGTAGAAATGTAATTTTGGTTATAAATTTCATAGTAACCTTATGTAAAAAGCTAGCTTGTTTTGTTGAGGTGGCTAATTCTGTGCCTATCAAGTTCGTTCAACCTTTTATATTTGGTCACAACACATGATTTTCATATGGTGAGACGATTAGTGTTTTCCATGGAAGATGTCCTAGATTGGCAGTGTTTTGTACTTTCATACGTGTATAAATCAAATTCAATAAGTACTTGGAATAGATTTAAATATTAATGCAATTTGAGTGGTTTCTTTCTGAAACGGTAGTTTATAAATTTGTCATGATATTGTACAGTGTCTAATTTCATGCTGCCAATTACTAATGCATAATTGTGTTTAACTGTTTCAATCTATTTACCAGGTGCCACTGTCAAGCAAAGAAAAAGCTGTGTAGCCTTAGGCAGCGTGTTACCTTTCTCTGACCCTGCAACAATAGTAGAGTACCTTGCTAGGAGAATAACTATTTAAAAAAAAGTTAATGAAAACCATAAATAAAGTAACATGAAGTACTTATTTCTTGTGTGGCTATTTTATTAGCTGACGGAAATGTATTTTTGTTTATACTTTGTAGTGAAAAATATTGACTATTATTAGATTAATGCCATTAATGTTATGTTACTGTTTCAGCTACCAGAGAAGGAAACAGCAGGGAAAGATTCCATATGTAAAGTCTAGTGAGCTACCAGAAAGAGAAATAAAAACATGGGCACCATCCACTGCTCAAGGGAAAGAAGGCAAACCCTGTGTTAGACTTCACACGGCCAGGTCTAGCGAGTATTCAACCAAATTTGGTTGCTGTAGATTTAGCACAAGAGCAGCCAGAAAATTCAGGTCAAGGTGTGGTAGACCTCTGAACGAGGATTTTAATCCAACAGTGTCCTCTACACCAGAGAGAGAGAAGGAATCCATCTTCAGCAGAGGAACGTTGCAAGAGATATTTGTAGTTCAGTAATTTTAAGATCTGGTCTCCATCTTTTTAGAATGGAACGCAAGTTCTTTTAACGTTAGGGAAATGAATTAAGAAATCTTGGTCTCATGGCATTTTTCATCTGGATAGAACAGTAAAATCAATTTTGGAATTTAATGTGAATTTGTGTACACCGTGTTCTTAAAAAAATTGGAACTGCAGTAGATATTAATATTTCAAAATTGGTCTGTTAAATCCTTGTTATTGCCTTTTTTTTTTTTGTCAATGACTTTGGCAAAATAACTAACATCAGGAAGATAATCCAAAGTAGTACCACTGCCAGAGATGGCGTCCAGAATCTGCTCAATCCCCCTGTAGTGGATAGGGGTAATGTTGGATTCTTCTTTCTCTGTAGGAGAATGTGAACTTCTGGACCTAATATCTTCCTCCAAAATAGCTAGCTGCAGGTCGGGGCCTATTCCTGCAAGGTTTGTTAAAGAGATGGATGGAGCAATCGGTAGTAGCTTACTAAACTTGATTAACTCACTAAATCTTGGATATGTACCAAAATCACTAAAAGTAGCTGTTGTCAAGTCTGCTCTTAAGAAGCCTAAGCTTGATCCTAGCGATTTGCCAAATTATACACCTATCTCAAACCTTGCCTTCTTTAAAATCTTGGAGAAAATAGTAGCAAAACAATTGTGCTTGTTCCTACAGAGAAATTGTGTAAACCCAGATTGAAATACTTCATTTACACCATGTTACAGTACTGAAACTCTATTAGTGAAAGTAATAAATGACCTACTCGTGGCCTCCGATGGTGGTTGTCCTTCTCTGCTGGAGGCCTTAGATCTCAGTGCCGCATCCGATACTATCGACCATGACGTTCTCTTAGCCCACCTCGAATCTCTGGTTGGTATTACGGGTCAGGCTCTGTCCTGGCTACGGTCCTATCCCACTGACCGCTACCAGTTTGTTTAACATTAGTATAATCAGAGCATTTATGTTAATTATGGTGTTGGGCCCACTGCTGTTCACCCTGTTTATGCTGCCAATTAGAAAATATGGTATGGATTTCCACTCTTATGTTGATGACACATGGCTATACGTATCGCCTAAACCTGGTGAATTACCTCATCTGTTAATGATTGTCTCTTAGATATTAGGAGCCGGATGGCTGGAAATTTCTTGCTCCTAAATTAAGATGATAAAGTAATGCTGCTTGATCCTAGAGGGCTTCAAGTAGAGATTGATGTAAAATATAATGGATGCTCACTTTAGTTAGAAATCTTGGTGTCTTTGTTGACCCAGATCTGTCCTTTGATGCTCACATTCGGAATATCAGTAAAACCACTTTTTTTTTCCTATTTGAGGAATAGAGCCAAGGTTTGGAAAACATTGTCCTTCAATGACACAAAAGCATGAATTAGCTTCTCTATCAGCTCCAGATTGGATTATCATAATGCTCTGTTTTTTTTGGATCTGACTTTTGCTGCAGCATTTTGCACCAGCCAGAGTGTTAACTGGAACTCTGGCTTCCTGTTGAGGACTATTATGGTCAATGTAAACAGTACTTTACAGTAATATTAGTAACCTATAAGACCTTGTGTGGTTTGGCTTCAGCATATCTGTCTGGTTCCTTACTCCCCCGTTTGCTCTCAGGGGCCAGGTTATTAGTTGCAAGAGTGAACAAAGTGACATTGGGCTGCAGCGCATTCTCCTACAGAGCTCCACAACTGTGGAATGCTCTTCCAGGGGTAGTAGGGCACTCAAAGTCCAGCCTTAGAACACACCTTTTTGGTCTAGCTTACAGAGACCTGGGGTAGCTACTCAGCCCCAAAATATAGGCTGAATTACAGCAGCTGGGTGGGGATCAGTGCTGTCACACCCACTTTGCATGTTCTGTGTGTCACTGGAGTGCTGGCTTACAAGGATCCCTCATGGTCGTGTCCCCATTGGCCTCTCCCTCCATTATGTTGCCATCTCTATAGTTCTAGTGGGACTCTCTGTAATTATTCTGCCAGCCTTGAATTGCTGCTTGGAGTCAAGAGATCCCCTTATCTGTTTCTCCACTTCATCTAGCTTGCTGCCTTCTGAACCTGCTTTGATCCCTAGACTGCAGCATCCAGTACCCTGATGTTGTTCCTGCCAGGGGACCCTGGACCCAAGTGCTTTGTGACAGAAGAAGCAGCAGCAGCACTCTCCCATCAGGGGTCTCCACATCTCACACTACAGACCTGCATGGCCTTTCTCATGCTGAACATGGAGCTGCCAGGCATATGTCCCAGCTAATGTAATCTCTTCCAATCCAAATCTTTAACTCTAGGATGTATGCATGGGCTGAAGATGATGTATAGGATACTGCTGTTAACTGCCACCATTGGCAAATGACTCTGCCAACAAAGGGAATCTCCCTTTGTGGTCACCAAGTTGCAGGAGTTCACAGGTTAGTCTGACATTTCTTGCCCTCAGAGTCATGAATAGCTATACAAATGCATGAGCCCCAAGGAATTCCAAAATGAATTCAAAGGGCTATATACATATGCTTTTCACAACTCAAAGGCCTGTGCTAGGGTGGATGAGTTAATGGTCCCTCTGCCACCAACATGCTCATTTAGGTGACCAGGACCCTAAGCCATACCTTCATTGTAAATCCCATTTTCTGGCTGGTACACCAAGTAGTGACTCTCTCCCTCATGAGGCCAGTGCTTGAATAGCAGGGTGAGCCAAGGCCCTGCAGCATTCATGACCATGTATTCCACAGGGCATTTATTACTCCCAAGACTAGAACATTCCACTGAGCTGCATACTCCCACACCCATCAGTGGTTCTTTGTACAATGGGGTAGGGTGTGACAGGTACAAGGCATCTCACAATTACAGAGGATGTGGAGGCATGTAGCCTATAGAATCAGCTAGGGAAAGCTCACAATCATGTCATTTGTCATACAGCCACCCTAGGGGCAATAGCTTCCCTCTGCTACCAGTCAGGACATGCATGTCCTATCACTTGGTATGGTAGGCACATGTGAACCTTGACATAAGTGGACTTTGTACACCCATGCTTTAGCTGACTCAGACACCACCCAAACTACATTCAACCCCAAGATGGAGGGGCAAACTGGTGCCCAATTGTAAATCACAAGACCAGCATGTTGTGAACCATGCACATCTCAACCAACATTGCATTTGATCCCAGAAGTTACCATCACACTACCATTTCTCTACAGTGAATGGACACTGTCAGGGTGGAGTAGGTAAGGATTTTAAGCCTCTGTCAATAGACTACCCTGACCAAACTGCACTCCACATACCATTCCCTCCCTAAACTACAGCATCAACAAGACCATGACAAATGGGAGGGGACTGCTTTATTCCCTTCATACAGCTGGGAGCAGATACCCACACTTGATCAACCTATATGCAGCTTTGAGGACCAATTGAACTGACTTACCTGTTACAACCTGAACAGTACTTGAAACACCAATAACTGCCACATCCTGTCCCACCCATGGATCAGGAAGAAAAGCCACCCTAATGAACACCGCTTGTGTCCAACTGTTATGATACCCCAGTGTAGGGTTGGTGTATAACAGACTGGATGCAAAGTGAATTACAGCACAGTCACCATTATCACTACCCATTTATTTACAGGTGAACAAAGACAAATGCTATTTTTACACCAATGGCAAATATCAGGAGTGACCCAGGCTAAAACAAAATTAATCTAAAGCTAACCTGACCTACAACAAAAAGGAAAGGGAGTCAGAGAGGAATCCTAACACAGAACCAAAACCATACATAAAACAAAAACAGTCACTCCCTACACACCAGATCACTCACTGTACACAGACCAAGGCGACAGTATCCAAAGGGCAACAATCTCAAATGAAAAACCAGGCAGAATCAACCAAAATGATACCAGCAAAAGTACAAGGGAGAAGCGATAATCAGAAAAAAAAATCCAAAGTCACAATAAACAAATACACAATCAATAGCAAAGCAAAATCGATGAGCGAAGGTAAGCGAAGCTGGGGAGTTGTTCCATGGCGGTGCTTTTCAAAACGGGAACCCGGAAGTGACAAACTGTCCGGAACAAAGAGGGGTGGTGTCATGGAGGCAGAGTGGACAAATGATAGGCAGGCAGACCTGGAACAAAAAACACCCCAGAAAATCCCACAGCACATAGACCTAAACGCTACATTACACCAGGCCCCAAACCAAAATTGCCCCACAAAGCCCATATTATGGCCTTGCCAAAGGACAATACACCCAGCCACAGGGCACCTGCTATTCAAACATACAGGCCAAGGGCTCATAGCCTGATGTTTTCTACCCCCCCCCAAAAAAAAACCCTCTACTTGGCCAAATACTGGACATGACTGCTTGTTAGGCACCCTCTAAACCCTCAGGGACCCCATTCAACTACCTTCTGTGGCTCCTACCACACCAACCAAAACTAGTTAGAGCACCCTACTTAATTCTAGGCCAAGACACCCCCCCCCCCCAAGCTATGCTGACAGAGGAACCATCCTCCTTTACAGTGGCTAGGAGCCACCAAGCACAAACTTCACACAAGTTACAGCAGCACCATATTGCACTCTAGGCACCAGTATTGGCCACCACACCTGTGAGGACATGAGGAAACAGAACACATGACCACATTGTTCAATTCAACATAACCCCTCCAGTTTAGCCATCTCCTGAGCCACCAAACCTGCTCACTGTACCACATCCTCCAATACAAAACTGCATGTTTGTATTCATGAATTTGTCCAGCCCACAATCAGCCAGAGGACAATGCACTTCCACCTTCAGTCTGGTTTTGTTTCAGGCACTCCTTACCACTCATCACTACCTTACTCTGAGGACCATGGGCCACACAAAGCACTTCAATGTTCTTGTATGCTAGCTTTGAGTAGCACTGAACACCACAACACATTCCAACTAATGGATCAGCCACCCACTGGCTCCATACATGTATACTCACCACTTTTCCAATCCCATACACCCTTATGGCCAACATATGCCCTGGTCCCCACCCACATGGGAAATGCAGCCTGCCACCATGCCCACAACTACACATTCATGGGCCCAAATCATACTTAATCCCCACTCAAGCCATACTAGAGCTGGTACAAGGAACATGGAGGGGTGGGGGAATAAAAACACCACACAAATGGATAGTCAGTCAACTTTACACATAGAGCTGACGAGACAAATGTGACAAGTGCAAACACCCAGTTAATATTAAGACTGACAGGCTAAAACTACCATGCCTACAACAAAACACCTCCTTCCCCAACTCCCTACACAGGCCAAAACCACAACAGTACCTAAAGGTCCAAACAATACAAAACCAGCTAGAATAACCAAAGACAGAAAAACCAAACTGCAAATCAAGAACTACAAGCAGAGCTGGAGGATGCTTGGATGCCACTGCTTCTCAAATCTGGAAAACACAGGAGATTAACTAGACAGGAGATGTGTGGGCTGCATCATGGAGGCAGGCTACAAATGGTAGACAGGAGGCACACCTGGCACAAACCACCACAGAAGTTACAGCGCCATACATCTACATGGGCAACACCCACCATAACACCACACTGGCCTCTCCACCTTTGCAGATGTCAGTCCCCCCACCACACAAGGCTAATGCTTCCCAAACTACTTGGGCAATACTGCCATCACATACTACAATCTCTGCTCAGCCATAATGCAGATTAAGCACTACTACATCACCAAGCCAGCAACAAGAGGCAAATGGGGATGACTCTGCAGGAACAAACCCCAGGAGCAGCCACACAAACTAGAAGCCCATCCTCCCCTGGCTACCACAATTTCATTTATACAAATAAACAGGATATTGGAGGATTCAGTCTGCCAGTCAGGATCATGGCTCAGAAGGCACCAAGTCACTTAAGATGGACAGATCGGGACACAAACCAGCACAGAATACAGCAATCTCCAATCTGAACCTCTGAAAGGAACACCTGCAGAGAGGGGGTGGGGAGGACACAAGTAGAGCAACAATCTGCCATGATGAATTCTTCCAATAGAAAGACCAATAGTCCCAAAATAACCATAATTCATGAGAACTCACTGACAGCACTCCAACACAGCAACGTGTAGCAGGAGTGACAGCACCCACAGACCACTGCATCCAAGTCAGTACCACTGACCCCCACCCACCTCTATCTCAGCCTATAACTGAAGCAGGGAGTGACTAGCTACCCAACATCCAAACCACATTAAGTTTTCCAAGCCTATACCTAGAGTCAATCCCACACTGCTGCCAGAGCCCCCATTCCTCACCTGTAGAACGGGACTCTTGAGCCTAATGTTGCTTCTCACTCCTGGAAGAATTTACCTGCCCCCTGAAACAAAGTAGACTGGGAAGGGGGGGGAGATAGCATTGAACCAAAAGATCAGACATTCTAGAGCCTTATACCTTAGGCATATGGTAGCCAGTGCACTAGCTGACATCTCTGCAACCTTAGCCTCAAAACCAGAAAGGGGGAGCTGGGCAGACAAGTGTACCACCACAATTGCAATTACGGCAACTTAGTTGTCCAAGTATGACAAATCAGTGCCCACAACCAGTTCCTGAAACCAAAGGCAATGCCACTGATCCCCACGCAGCAGCTACCCAAGGTTGCTAGAAGTTACACAACATGCATACTCCACAACTACCTTAGACATGACATAGCCTTTGAATACCTGAACACTCGGTTGTCAATGGCACACTAATGGGGACCATTCACAAGCATATGCAGTCCCACCTCCAGGCCCAAACATCTTCCTTTCTCACAGCCACCAAACCTCAGGTGGCTCACTCATCCTGGAAATACCTACATTTAAGCCATACCCTTGAATTCAACTCACCACACCTCACCCTTAAAGGACCAACCAAAGCACAAACATCAGCATTCATGCTTCTCCAACACAAGCTCACACTTGCTTTTTTGCCAATACCATCTAGTCTTAGCCAACTTGGTACCTTCAATACCAAATCTGAAGCTATTGCATAGTGCCTAGCCACTTTACACCGACCTATTGAGCTTTGGGTTGCCATTTGAAACATTTCTACACCATACAGCCGAACAGGAAGCCTGTTACACTCACAACAAGCCCATTACACATCCTCACCTTCATAGCTACAATCAAGCAAACCCTTCACAACAACCACAACCTACTTTCCACACAACTCCATTGACATACAGCAGCTATGGCAAGCCATCTCCCCAGGCCCACACACCACCAACAAGGCCCCTTTTAACAAGTGGGCTTCTCTTCACAAGGGACCACAACACCACCACCACAAACACTCCCCTATACTATGATCCAACCTCCAGCTTCAACACTCCCCCCACCACCACACTCAGCATCACTAGTCAACAAGTCTAGCCTCACCTTTACAATCCAGCCAGCAAAGCCTTCCACACAGTCACCACACTCCACCTTCATTGCCTTTATTGCTACCATTAACTGGCAAGCCATTGCTCCACCTTCAAACAGCTCACACAACAAGGAACATTCAAATGAGATCCAGCCTCCACATTCTGTACAGAGATCCCTTTAGCAGTTACCTTACTCTACTGAGCTTAACCAACAACCTCAATGAGGTTTCTCTTCAAGGAAAACACAAGGCTTCCACTAGCACTGGCTCACCAGCATTTGTATTCTATGACGAGACCTCATTAACACCACTTGTGGGGGGGTGAGGGGAGGATGGCTGGAGTCTCCTGCTTTGCCCCTACCGCTTGGCAGGTGTGTCTTGTTGCTGAAGCACATTCATAACAAAAGGCCTTAATTGGTTAATTAAAGAGATTGCAATATGTCTTCCAAATGGTTTCTATACAAAAAAATCACACGAGAACCCCTATAAGGGCAGGCATTTGGCTCTGTGGGTTTGTTCTCTCCATTCATAATCAAAAGGTCTTGGGTTTGAGTCCTGCAGACAGCCACAGTGTTTGCATCATCATTTGGTCCTCAAGTGAGGCTGTTAATCTTAATTGCTCTGACTCACTCTCAACTTGGAGAGTGAGATGGGAAGACTACAAACTTCACCCCACCCCCCTCAAAGTGACAGACAGAGTGCAGCTTCGTTATGAACTTGTGACCTTCGTGTCATGTTGATTATTGATGTGAAAGCTGATGGATCTTGCATGCAACAGTACAATAGTGAAGAGCATACAATGAACTAAATTTAATCCGATTGCAGAGCTACTGAAGATGATCAAAGCATTTTTTTTTTTTTTGGGGGGGGTACACGTAGTTTCTACTCTCCTGTATTGTGTGGTTGACTTGGGTGATTCTTCGATTGCCCACATACCGTTTGGATTTAGCAGCTTACACAATACCACCGCCAGAGGGCGCACATCTCAGTTAGTCAAATCTAATTCTCGGCTGCCCTCTTGCGGTCATATATTGTAATTTCAGTTTTTTAACGAGATTTTTTAAAATGCTTAAGTTTATAAAGCAGTTCGCACTCCGTCACAGTGATAGGATATGAGACAACATTAAACAAATTTCTTTTTTTAAAGTTCTATGTTTTGTATTAAAAAATAACACCACGACAACAAAACATGCATGTGAAGCTGG
>JAACJT020003327.1:0-10131 GCA_009936485.2 Gymnarchus niloticus | reverse complement strand
GGGACCGAGCTGGGAAAGATGTGCAGCAGGTTAGGGTGATAAAGGATAATGATGGAAATGTACTCACAAGCGAGGAGAGTGTATTGAGAAGATGGAAAGAGTACTTTGAGGGGCTGATGAATGAAGTGAATGAGAGAGAGCGGTTGGATGATGTGGAGATAGTGAATCAGGAAGTGCAACGGACTAGCAAGGAGGAAGTAAGGACAGTTATGGAGAGAATGAAGAATGGAAAGGCTGTTAGTCCAGATGACATACCAGTGGAATCATGAAGGTGTTTAGGAGAGATTGTTTAATGCAATCTTGGAAAGCGAGAGGATGCCTGAGGAGTGGAGATGAAGTGTACTGGTACCGATTTTTAAGAACAAGGGTGATGTATAGAACTGTAGTAACTACAGAGGGATAAAATTGATTAGCCACAGTACGAAGTTCGGGGAAAGAGTAGTGGGAGCTAAGTTAAGAAGGGAGGTGATGATTAGTGAGCAGCAGTATGGTTTCATGCTGGGAAAGAGGACTACAGATGCGATGGTTGCTCTGAGGGTGTTGATGGGGAAGTATAAAGAAGGTCAGAAGGAGTTGCATTGTGTCTTTGTGGACTTAGAGAAAGCATATGATGGGATGCCAAGAGAGGAGTTGTGGTATTGTACGAGGAAGTCGGGAGTGGTAGATAAGTATGTAAGAGTGGTACAGGATATAGATGAGGGCAATGTGACAGTGGTGAGGTCTGCAGTAGGAGTGACAGATGTGTTCAACGTAGAAGTGGGGTTACACCAAGGATCAGCTCTGAGCCCTTTCTTATTTGCACTGATGTTGCACAGGTTGACAGAATACATGTGTGTCAATGAGAGGGAGGACAGTGGAATGATGAGGATGCAGGGAGTAGAGTTGGCAAAGGTGGATGAGTTTAAATACTTGGGAACAACAGTTCAGAGTAACGGGGAGTGCAAAAAAGAGGTGAAGAAGAGAGTGCAAGCAGGGTGGAGTGGGTGGAGAAGAGTGTTGGGAGTGATTTCTGATAGACAGGTACCAGTTAGAGTGAAAGAGAAGGTCTAAAAGATGGCAGTGAGACCAGCTATGTTATACGGGCTGGAGATGGTGGCACTGACAAAAAGACAGGAGGCAGATCTGGAGGTGGCAGAGTTAAAGATGTTAAGATTTGCACTGGGTGTGACGAGGATGGATAGGATTAGGAATGTGTATATTAGAGGGTCAGCTCAGGTTGAACGGTTTGAAGACAAAGCCAGAGAGGCGAGATTGCATTGGTTTGGACATGTGCAGAGGAGGGATGCTGGGTATATTTGGAGAAGGATGCTGAGGATGGAGCTGCCAGGCAAGAGGAACAGAGGAAGGCCAAAGAGTAGGTTTATGAATGTGGTGAGAGAGGACATGCAGGTGGTTGGTGTGACAGAGTGGGATGCGGAGGACAGGAGGAGATGGAGAAGGTTGATCCGCTGTGGCGACCCTTGATGGGAGCAGCTGAAAGCGAATGATGATGACACTTTGTCTCCTTCTAAGTAAGTGTAAAGTTATCATTCTATAATTACCATGAATTAATATGATCAAGTATTTATCACAATCAAAATCAATAATTCTTTCCACAGCAATCTATGATATTTCCACTTGTGAATTCCTGAATATTACTTGACTTGATTTGTTTGACTAAGTGCAATGACATGACTTAGTTAAGACTTGAAGGTTACGACTCAACTCTTGTGACTTGCATAGATATTATTTCTACCTCCGTTGAGTAATATAGTGTTTTATTTTTTTCCCTATTCAACTTTGTGAAATAAAAACTAACTGTACACTAACATGCAAAAATGTGTTTTTTTTTTTTTTCGGTTTCCTGCAATAGTGGTTTTATCCTTTGCAATTAAAAATGAACTAAGTATATTTTTGGGCCAGGGGTGCCTGAACTTTTGCATACAACGATATATGATCACAGTTCACTTGTTCATTATCAGCAGTTTTCTGTTCGATAATAAATCCATCTGTTCATCCTTCTATCCATCCAACTTACACAATAATATGAAACATACGCTGATATTGTACTTATAATTTCCTCAGTTGTGAATGAGGGACAATATCAAATTGCAGGGAGTATAATATACGGAAGCATGATCCATTTGATATCTAACCAAACACTGAACCCCACAATGAATTACAGTTAAATCATTAAATGTGTGTCTGAGCTATGAGATACTTCAGTGATTTTTTTTCTGGACGTAGCACAATATATTTTTCTTAATTTTTCCCCATGCCATTTAATCAGCATATTCTGAAGCTATGCATTGTTATAATATGGTATATTCTTTGATATTTCTGTTGCTTTGTCTCTGCAGTTAATTTTCATTCTGACAATTGAATACATATATGAGTAATTAAAGGTGTACCTGTGAAATGTGTTTTAGAAAGCCTTTTCTAGAAATTATATAAATATAATAGAAAATACCTCCATGGAAAAGAGAAAAGTGTAAACTGATTCTGTAAGAAAAATCGCTTTCAAATATTGATTTTTCTTACATAATTTTGTTGTTTTCATTCCCCTTTTGTGTTGTGGTCTCAGTTTTAAGTAGGTATTTTTTTCTTAGAAATTATATAATTCACTTATCCACATTAGTGTCCTCACTTCATATAAACCTCTTGTTGTGGTACACCACCCCGTTTTTGATGTGGTCGTTTAGGCATGATAAGCTGTTATCGGACATTATTAGTGTTTGTTAACAGTATGTAGCAAAACCCTTTAGTTAAAACCAATCCCTTTATCACAGGTAGGAAATGACACAGGGAGAGATGACTGATTTGTTGAAGTTCTCTGAGATGTTTTTAATACTGGAGATGATTGCTTAATTTGTAGTCATTGGGAAAAGCTTCAGGTTATTTCTTTTGTGACTGGCTGAAAAGGAAATGAATATAACCACATTGCAATTATTTGCTGTGTGAGGCAATTTAAAAGATTTCTATATACATGCTTTTAGTGATAGAAATTTCCTCTGGATGTTATTGCCAGCACTATAACAAAAAAGTGAGCTTAATGAAAAAACTGCATAGAGCCATACCTTGCCAGGATCTAGATGGATGTAAATTAAACGTGTTATGATTGTTTTATGCCAGGTGTTGTTGTTTCAGCATCTCAGGAACAGCTACCCTCTGAGTAGGTACTTAATAGTGTGGTTTGACCGCTTTTATATGTTCTTTATTTTTTTTTAATTTTCTCCAGGTGTTCAGACCTACTCCATCTGGCTGTCCTTCACCCCAGAAAACTGTCGGTCTTTGCTATCACAGGTAATATACCATTGTTAAATGCCCATTTAAAAAAAAAAAACAACTGCTGTGAAAGTCCTAGCACTGTCCTTAACATATTTAACATTAAAATCAGACACACTTGTATTTCATTTATTCATTCATTTTCCACCGTTTTATCTGCGTTCAGGTTGTAGGGGCAGCAGTGTAAGGAGAGTTTCGAGGCCACCCGGGAAATGTAATGGCCCTGTCCAAAATGGCACACTTGCTCCCTGCAGCCCTCATCAAGAGTACACTTTAGTGATATATGGTGATGTGTATATGAAGTGCAGACTAGTAGTGCGCTTGCCTTTAAATGCAAGAATTTGGAACACACTACTTGTGTGACAGTGTTTGTACGTTCATGTGAAAACTCATGGTTTTCAGCAGTTGCCGCTGTTTCACGGTTTGGCGTATACTGCAACCAGACAAAAAAGTTTGCCTGTGCCCTCCTCTCCCCCTGCTCGAACAACTGTCTCATCTATTTTTTTTTTTTTTGTATAAATCTTGCTGTTTTCATGAAAATTTGCAGGCTTGCCGTAAACCTGCCATAATTTGCAGGTTTGCCTCTCACTATTTTCTCTGCAGTTTTCTTTGTTTTTCCTGCTGTGCTTTCGTGATATCTAAACGCAGACCAGAGGCAGAGGTGCCTGTGATACAGAAGGGGCTGAAATTTCTGCACATACTTGCATCAGCAATTAAGCGACTGTTTTGTCTTTTTCCAACCCATGGAATACACATATGATGTAAATCGAAGAAGCTGTGAATGTGCTTTATTTGTGTATATGCTTTTCAGTCATGGCTTTTCAACTTGTAGCTTGTATATATGTAAGAGACGGTAAAGACAGCTTTTCAAAACAATAACTTTGTTTTGCTTAAATATGAACATTGTATGCCACAAGTGAAATTAATGTGTTATTCAATAATCCCAAATCCTAAGAATGAAATACGGATAACAAAACAAATACAACTAAGAACTTATGGAATTAACTTGAGCATCATCTTGTCCATCCCTGGGGTAAATTATTGCAAGCATTATTAATGTTATCCCAAATATTTGTCCCAACCGGACAAGTACCCTAATGTATTACAATACAAATCAGCAGAATTGCATAATTTATATATTTACTTTAAATCTAGCGTATGCTTGAACTTTAACTTATCTTTAAAATGTAGAAATAACTCACACTTAAACATCTATTTTTCTGTTCTTGCTCTATCAGTACATGCTATGTTTTAGTTTGCAACTGCAAACATGCCCATCTGATTACAATGCATCTCTGGTAATTATACACATTGAGTCTGTTATTGATGTTTGTAGGGGGCGTGCTCATGATCACACTTTTGAGAGCCAAAATGAGATACGGGAAACCCTACGGGGCTGTACACTTGGTGGTCACGTGCAAATGCTAGATACAAAATCTGGACTGCACATGCACAGCTGTCATGTATGCCCTTGATGACAACATTTACATCATGCGCTGTGCATAGACTATGACAAAGTTAAGTATGAACTTGGCACAATGCAGGGAACCCTATGGAGTCCATACCAGTCCATCACAAAGAACACGCTCACAGTCACACTATATGCAATTTAGAGAAATTGAATGACTTGTCTGCAAGTTTTTGGAATACACAAAAGAATCCCATGTGGACATGAGGAGAATATGACAACACCACAATCACAACTGGGGCTGGGTTTCTGACCCTTAATTCTGGAAGTGTGATATAGCAGTACCACCCTCGGAGCCACTGTCCTACTATTTAATTTTAAATTTGTTTAAATTTTTAATGTACAGTTGAATTGGTTTGTTTATCTGTGTTTTAGTCAGTATTATTCGCTGTCTATATATTTCTATTTTTGCTTAGTAATAAAGTCCTTTAGAGACTGATTGACGTGTGTTTTTGAATGCTAGTCTGTCCTGAAGGATAAGAACATCACCCTGAATTAATCAGAATGAGCAGAATAATTATGCAGAATAACTATCTGCATAATTAACTACCTAACTACACTCTCATTCAGGATTATGGGTATACATCTCCGGTTGCATAGGGCACAAGGCATACACTTTGGATAGAATACAGTGCAAAATTAATGTTTTCTTCTCCCTGTTTCTGCAGCCACCACTGGTAATGTGGACCATGGCATCCAGTACCAGATTAAGCTGATGTATGAGCATAACTTGCAAAGGACGGCCTGCAACATGACTTATGGTCCTTTTGGTAGTGTAACAGGTACATCTTATTTTTCTCATTTGCCTATTTTCATTTCTGAAGTTAGAATTTTTGTAAGTATGTGAGCGCAACTAAATGTGTCACTAAGATTTTTGAACCACTGCACTGTAGCTGGCAGAGCTGGGGAGGGTTTATAAAAAAATTCTAAATTGCATTGTGTTTTGTAAATATATGTGTTGGTGATAGGCAGCTACGTGCCTATAATACTTAACTCACCTGTTTAAAAAAAAAAAAAGGAAATTAATTTTTTGAGAAGTGCTTGAGGCATAAAGTGGCTTTAACAACTACATTACAGAATTTGGTAATGAATAATAAATAATGAACATGAATAATGGTAAGAAATACTTTATACATCCTAGAGGAAAATTAGGCAAGCAGCAGCAAAAAACAAGACACATAGTGCAAAATGATTATATTAGAAAAATATTTAGACACTAAGAAAAATAAAAGTAACAGATGAATGTGTAAAGGGGATATATATCATTTGTAATTTAAAGAACGATAGAAACCAGACTGATATTACAACCCCAAAGCAGAAAAAGTTGGGACGGTAGGGTGAGTCTTTGAGGAGCAAAGATGGGCAGACGATTTCCAGCTTGTCAACAAATGCATGAGAAAATTATTGAAATGTTTAAAAACAATATTCCTCAAAGAAAGATTGGAATGGATTTGCATATTTTTCCCTCTACAGTGCATAATATCATTAAACGGTTCAAGGAATCTGGAGAAATTTCAGTGCGTAAAGGGCAAGGGCGCAAGCCTAAGCTGAACACCCATGATCTCTGGTCCTTCAGACAGCACTGCACCAAGAACTGTCATTCATCAATAACTGATATAACCACATGGGCAAGGGATTACTTTCGCAAACCTTTGTCAAGCACTACAATACGGAATTACATTCACAAATGCCACTTAAAACTTTACTGTGCAAAAAAGAAACCTTATGTTAACCATGTCCAGAAGCAGTGTCGACTTCTCTGGGTTCTAAGGTATCTGGGATGGACCATCACACAGTGGAAATGTGTACTGTGGTCAGACGAATCAGTATTCCTGATCTTTTTTGGAAGAAATGGACGCCATGTGCTCCAGACCAAAGACGAAAAAGACCATCCAGACTGTTATCAGCAACAAGACCAAAAGCCAGGGTCTGTCATGGTATGGTATTGTGTCAGTACCCTTGGCAATGGAAATGTATACTTCTGTGATGGCAGCATTAGTGCAGAAAAGTACATTGAGATTTTAGAGCAACATATGCTACCTTCAAGATGACATCTTTTCCAGGGATGTCCATGTGTTTTTGAAGACAATGCAAAAGCACATTCTGCACACATCACAAAGGCATGGCTGCGGAAGAATAGGGTACTGGACTGGACTGGCCTGTCTGCAGTCCTGACCTGTTCCCAATAGAGAATGTGTGGAGAATTTTGAAACAAAAAATACAATGACGATAACCCCGTACTGTTGAACACCTTAAGATGTGTTTGCAGGAAGAATGAGACAAAATAACACCTGAAACGCTTCATCACTTGGTATCCTCAGTGCCAACGCATCTTGTAAGTGTTGTGAGAAGGAACGGAAACATTATAAAGTGGTAAATGCTTTACCGTCTCAGTGTTTTTTGGAATGTGTTGCAGGCCTGAAATGCAGGAATGGATATTAACAAAGGAACTGAAGTTGACCAGACAAAACATGAAATATCTTGGGTTCATACTGTCTGCAATGAAGTAAATCAAAGTAAATTTAAGAGTCACTATTTTGTTTTTTTTTTAATTTGCTTTTTCCATACAGTCCCAACTTTTTCTGATTTGGGGTTGTATAATGATTGTTATATTGGCAAGTCACAGTGTAATTCCACAGCATTAAAAACATTGAAAAAAAAAAATGATGGTAGATATTTTCACTTCCTGAGTTTGTCATTATATTTTAAGTATAATGTTTGGTTTTTAACTCTAGGGGAAATAATAGAGGTTTGCCTTGATTCTTAATTTAAATCTAAAATTTTTTGATTCTTATCCAAAAGTAAAATAAAAAAATATTATTATTACTGCTACTAATAATAGTAATAATTTAAAAATTATGTATCAAAATGACAATTTTTTGCATTACTTTTCAAAGATTGGGGGTTCGAACTCCACCTCTGCTCTCCATGTGTAGTGTTTGCATGTTCTCCTCATGTCACACAGGGTTCTTTCAGTCTTTTGGTTTTCTCCTTCAATCCAATTACATGCAGTTGGGCCTATACAGTATCATTGTATATGTGCATATGTGCTCTGCAATGGACTGGCATACTATCCACGGTGTACCCCAGCTTTGTTTCCTGTGCTTGCATATCATGAAGACATTTCAGTACTTTTAAAGATTTCATTTTTTAGGTCTTTCATTGCAGCTCTACCAAGTGCCAGTCTGGAACATCATCAATTAATCAATCCGTCTTATTTTTTATATAGCACTGTTTCAACCACAGGGTTTATAAAGTGCTTTACAGGCATTTTAAAAGTAGAGAAATTACAGAAACAAAATAAATTTAGAGAAAGTCAGAAATTAAAATAAGTTTAAAAGCACAAGAGTTTCATAATTAAAAGTAAATACAGAAGAAAAAAGAAAAATTATATAAAATGAATACATTAAATAAATAACTCATCATCACAAGTTATTAAATTAATCAATGTCCCATGGGAAATGGGGCAGGACAGGGTCTCAGAGACTCCCGACCCAAGTCTGCAATTACAGCCACTCTGGGGTATTGCTCTCAGTGGGATGAGTTTTACCCATCCTTGGGTGACCTGCCCACTTGTGTGACAGCGCCTGTCTCAGGTTGGCCACCCTTTATCGAGGCAGCTTGCCCCGTTTCAAGTTATTCAGCCTTTCAGCCTTTTCCTGGGCCTTGCTTAATCTCGATCTCTGTCACCAGACAGGACCTCATGGATTTCTGGCACCAACTTTACCACTGACCCGTCACCAGTCTTAGTCTCTGTCCCCAGGTCGACCAGACCAAACCCAACCAATAGCGGCACCGCTACAGTGAGCTCTCCTAAGGCTCACCACCCTGGCCTCAATGCGCATATACTCAAGCAATTCAGCACAACCTTAAACAGCTCACAGGCATTTTAAATGGTTGCATTACATTAGTGTGGTTACATCAAATAACTTGTGATGATATTTATTAAATGCAATGGTGAACAAGTGTGTTTTCAGCCTAGTTTTTAAATGTGCTAAGACAAGCAGTAGCTCTCAGGTTTTCAGGGAGAGAGTTCCAGAGTTTGGGACCATAGTAAATAAAGGCTGTTCATCATCTTTGACTGCAAGATCATTTGTTGTTAATTGTTCCAAAAAGTTTACCTTAACCACACCATCAACATTGTGACAAGTTAGCTGCTTTTCTGGTCGTCTTATTGTTAAATCATAGTCTCACCTTTCTACTCTGTTATGTACCTTGTTGTGACCTAAGAATGTGGGGCTGGACCACAAAAAATGGGAGAATAGCACTTCTGTGTCACTGTCAGGGGTTGAGGTTAGTTTTGAACAGTTTCTCCTTCAGAGTTTGGTGTCACTTTCAGAAGATGACAGAAAATATATGCCCATCAGCCTATTACAAGACATAGGTGCACCCCAGTCTTTTATTATTGAAAATACCATGCCTTTTACAAAAACCTCCTTTATGAGCTCATATCTTTTGGTGCAAGATGGACTGTGAAAAAGTTACATACCTTACATTTGAAATACACTCCTGATTTGCTGCTGTTCCCTGGTTTGTTGATATAACCAGTAGGGCAGACAAATTGCACTGATAGGCAATGCATGGCATAGTGAAACAAAAGAAATGTTTCATTTTCTGAGCAAAACAAGTTGATGACCTAAAATATGCTTCTGCTTACACATCGATGCTGTCAAACAAAGGAAATGGATCCTGGTCCTTTTCAGAGCTTCTGTATTTTGGGGTGCTTATAGCTTAGCTGTCTGAAACTCAATGTTTCTTCCTCTC
Organism: Gymnarchus niloticus; assembly: GCA_009936485.2. Lineage (NCBI taxonomy): Eukaryota > Metazoa > Chordata > Actinopteri > Osteoglossiformes > Gymnarchidae > Gymnarchus > Gymnarchus niloticus. Next base: position 635 of record JAACJT020003327.1, on the reverse strand, counting down.
TTCTTTCTAAAAGTAGCAGAACTAATATTGTTTAGTGAACTCTTGATTTAACTAGCTGTCATTTAGATGGTTGTATAGCTGAAAGACGATAGACAGGGTATTGATTCACAAAGCAAATGGTAAGCATTTAACTGTTTGAGCCATTTGATTAACTTTGAGGAAGATAATCTAGATAACACATTTTATATAAATAGGTATTACCATTGTTGGTCAGCAGTTTGTTTTTGTGGTGGTTGTGGTCTTTGGAAACAAGTGGTGTTTCATGACTGTTCAGGAGACATTAATTTGGCTCATTCCATGTCATGAGATTAAGTGAGTAAGTATGTATTTCTAGAATTAATACACAAAAACGTGAGTATCGCAATCCTCAGCTTTACGGGATATAGTATGAGAGATAAGGCCTTTGTGTCATTACACACCAACTCATCTGAATGAATGCGAATTGACTGTAGGCACATCTAGAAAAAAAGAAAGAGAACTTACAACTATTGTCGTTGTTGTTTAGTCATGCAGTTGTGTCCGACTCTTCGCGACTCCGTGGACCACAGCACGCCAGATCGCCCTGTCTTCCACCGCCTCTCGAAGCCTGCCCAAACTCATGTTCATTGCTTCCACTACACTGTCTATCCATCTCA
>JAACJT020003326.1:0-10132 GCA_009936485.2 Gymnarchus niloticus | reverse complement strand
GGGCGGCCTGGCGTGCTGTGGTCCATGGAGTTGCGAAGAGTCGGACACGACTGCGTGACTAAACAACAACAACAAATGTCTTTGAACTGTACGAGGAAACCGGAGTGTCCTGAGGAAACCTGTGCAACATGGGGGAACAAGCCAACTCCACGCACACAGAGCTAAGCTGAAATTCAATCCTCCAACCCTGGAGGTGAGGAAACAGTGCTACCACTGAGCCACAATACAGCCCACAACTTTATTACAGTTCACAGAATATTAATTTGATAAATCACTGGCATTAAACATAAAACTTATTCAGTTTGCATGTGCATTGATCCAGATTTGGGTAGCATGCTAGATAGTATTCCATCTAATAAGAAGTCCTACTCCCCCCCCATCTTTTAAATGCAAATTTTATACTCAATGCAGACGAGCAAATCTTGTTTGCATTCATGCCAAGTATACATTTTCCACTGAAGCATTTTGTTGCTAACCCAGGAACCTGAGCAAGCCAGCTCTGCTGGATGCCTTTGTAAAGCATGCCCCACCTGGCTCCAACAGCGGTTGACGATCAGCAGCGTGGCATCGTCGGTGGCCTGCCGCTTCTCCAGCTTCTCGATCCGTTCGCGCAGCTCGTCCTCCATAGCCTGCCTCTGCTCCAGGCGCTCACAGAGCTTCTTGTTTTTAAACTGCAGCACCTTCATGTCCATCTCCTCCTGTACAAAAAGGCACACAAGTTAGAGAAACTAATCACAAAACAGATTAAGCAGCAGTACATACCTGCTAGGAAATATCACTATAGTCATGTTTCGTCACGTCTCTTATGTTTCTACAGTTACTTGATATAGCATTTAGCCATTCTTATTAGCAAAGACTGAAGTTACATGAAAACCCACAGTGGGGTGCAAGAGTCATACTGGAAACTCTGGATGTGTGATGGTACAGTGCTACCATGCGCACTTAGTTAACACTTTACGTGCAGGATGAAAGTGGGTGAGATTAACACAAGCTACATTATGTCAAAGTCGCAGAAACATAGCTACACTCAGTGAAATCAGGACTGTGATATTTCAACATGCTGCTCTGACTATAAGCTAAATAGAAGGCCAAGAGGGACCAAACTGACCGTAGAGGACACGCCACCTATGCGAATAGGTTCGATCAGTGTGGTCGTGGTCTTCTCTTCTTTTTTTCCTTTCTTTTCCACTGGTCCAGGTGGGCTGTCCCCACCAGCCCCCGCTGATCTCTTTCCACCACCCATACCAGACATGACTTCTGTCGGGCTAGGACCCAAATAAATGCATACCAAAGCAGGTGTCACCCAGTGACATTACACGCACTATAAACTTTAGAAAAAATTGGGCACTGGCGACTGATTTATATATTTTTTAAATTAATACTGGCCATTGATTAGCTTTTACACACGCAGATATAGATACCTAAATACACACGTAAAAAAAAAAAAAAAAAGCAGAAGTTACCTATACTGTGCTTACAAGAGAATGTGATCAGATCGCCGTCGCTACGTTAAAACTGAGAGCAGAGAAAGTAAGTGGCCGTCCACGTATACCTTGCTTGGAGGAAACATAAATAATACTTATGTATATTGAAAATACCAACTACCGAGTTATAAAGTTAACGAATCAACAGACTGCTATCAATTAACAATGCTGTTCCCCCCTTTCCTAAAGAGTATTTAGATATTGCAAGTAAATAATCATAACAATTACTACTGATTTTAAATTAATTAATGTTCCACAGCTACTTAGCCAGCTAGCACGTCGGGATATCTGGCAGTGTGCCTATCATAAAGCGATTTTTATAAAGTTAACCTGGCCTTTACCTAAATATTTTAATAAATCCATATTACTATATATGAACTACATAGGTAAAGTACATAATACTATAAACTGTCAACGAGAAATAGATACAAACCTTTACGATTTGCTAGAACTCCCCCTAAAGAGGAGACGGAAGCTAAACTCAAATTGAAGATGGAAACTTCCGGTCGCAACGACTGATGTGATTTCAAAATAAAAGACTTAAGGCGTAGCCTTTGGTGTGCCAAAATGGCATCGTATTTAAACAGAAAATTTGGTAGTCATGAGACTGTGTACTGTAAATCTTAAAATTCCAGGGCCATGTCTTCCAAAGGAGATAGGATAATATAATTTAGGCTTGATTAGCAAATCCACGATACTTATTTTCATTAGAATTGTGTAAAGTGTATTTTAGAAGACAGCAATCATCACAAAGCCTAGAGCATCCATAGAGTAATTAGAAGTTTATAAATGAACCAGAAAGGGTTTTAGTCCTCAAAGTTTTTTCTTTAGAGTTTCAAAGATATTTATACTTTGAAGTGGAATACTTGATAAACGTGAAAAACACGGCATCCCCACACCATCTGCTTAGTCACATAAATACATACAGTACATATTTACATGTGTTTGATACATAGGAAAATTTCAGTTTAGCCAATATAATGATGAAAAGTGCAATAGGCACATTCAAGCATTGACATTAGACGACTACAAATGCAAGCGATCTGGACTTTTATTTTGAAATTAAAAAAAAGACGTATTACCACCGGAAAATTGTTTTCTGTTCGGCAGCGTTAGATTTCCTTCCGTTGTTGTATCGTGTGCAGTATTTAAGGACTATGCGTTCCACTGGTATCTGCTACACTTTTATTATGTTGGAGACCTCTAATTGTCACTAGTCCTATTTATTATGATGCAAGTGTCAGTTCAAACTATCTCGCACGCGTGGCTTCAGGTACCCTATCGAATTATACCACTCCCTTGGGGGCAGTGGGGGTGTTTCCAAGCAAGCTAGGAGGTGTAGTCTCTCCGGTGTGCTATAGGTCTGCCCCGGGGCTTTCGTTCAGGTGAGACATACCTTGAACTGCTCCCCTGGGTGTCAATCTAGTGACACCTATGAGATAACCCCAACCACCCCAACCCAAAGGAATAGCTGCTCTGTCTCTGATGTCGATTTCCAAACTCCTAATTCTGTTGAGAGGACACACTTGAACACTTATCCATCTAACCAGGTTATTTATTTATTTATTTATTAATTACCGTATTCCATGTTTTATCTACTTGTTGCGTTTTTAAATTGAAATTGCATGTCTTAGATTTATTGTATTGTGTTATGTTTTATCTTATATTTTGTATTCATTAATATTTTAATTATGGTACTTTGTTTAATTTGATGATATGCTTCTATTTACAATAAGATGTGCTATGCATCATACAGCAGAGAAAATAATACAAATACCTTAATTTTGACTTGACAGAGAGCCTGACAACCCTAAGGAAAAACCATATTTAAGCTGCATATATTCATGACGATGTTATTCAATCATTAATGACAGTTCATGACCACAAATAAGGACAGGGACACAGACTGACCTTGTCTGATGATTCCCACTTACCCACCATCAACCACCATGGAAAACTTCAGCGACCATACTGATCCACCTGTTAAGCTCACATTACCTCTAAACACCACTCATAATGAAAATCCTGAGGTACTAATGGTAGACTCTCCCCCCTCTTCCAACAGAGGGCCAAAACCCTAGCTTTTGAAATGCCAAGTCTTATCCCTGCTACTTCACACTTGGCATTGAATCCCTGAAGCGTGTGCTTGAAATCCCAGTCATATGTGGCTTAGCACGCGGTCATATGCGTTTTCCAAATGTAGACTATGTTAGGATATTCCCACAAACTCTCACACAATTCTGAATGAGAGAAGAGTCTTTCACTGTATCACAGTCATGTCAAAATCTGTATTGCTCCTTTGAAAACCAAGGTTCAACCATCAGGTGGAGTCTCTGCTCCAGTATCTAGACATAGGCTTTCCTAGGAAGGCAGAGATGTGTAATTCCTCTATAGTTTGAAAACACCCTCTGCAACCCTTTTTAAAAATAGGAACAACAGCCTTTTTTTGCCAGTCAAGAGGTAAGGGTGTTCCCATATGCAAATGCATAAATAATGGGTTCTATCTAAATATTTGATGTACCCAAATATATCCCTATGATATTTTCATTTGGAGTTTTTTCCATGTCAGTAGGAGTGCGTGCAAATGGTTTGAGGAGCATAACAGTGATTTCAGCCTACTATCATAGCCGCTGTTTAACAGCTGTCAGTCCTATTGAACATCTGTAGGATTAACTTGAAGGACAGGTTCAGCGTATGGAACCACCAATGAATCAGTAGACCTGCTTCTGGTCCTATCCTTTTATATTTCCCATTCTCATTTGTACTTTTATAGGTGCACAATTTGGCTGCAGGGAAGAGCCAGTTGTTCTACTAGTGGGTGGTGTTAATGTTGTGCTTGATCAGTGTATACAGCCCCAGTCCTCTGTTCTCTTCACTGGCATCCAGTCAGGTTTAGGAATGGCTTCAAAGTAGTTCTTCTTACCTATAAAGCACTTCAAGGTCAAGCACCTGAATACTTGATTGAATTGATTAATGCCTATACACCTAGTGCACATACACTCCTGTTAAGTGCCTTGGGGCAACCGTGTTGTAAAAGACACTATAAAAACAATTGAATATATGAATATTTACACTAACAAGGAGATAAAAAAAGAATATTCATCTGCTGAAAACATTTTCACATATATGTTATCTTTACTTTTCTGTTAGTGCATTCAAAATGCAACCATTTTCAGCAAATGTTACACTGCACCTGAATAGAAAAATGAATTAGTAATCTGAAACCATTGCAGTATAAATACAGTACTTTGTGAGAATTCTTCCATTTGAAGTGTTTTCAATTAAAGTAGAAAATGAATTACTTTATAAAAATGAATCAAAAAGGAAACTATATTGATGTACATTTTCAACAGATGTGTATTCTGTGATTATGAATACAACATCTATTAATGTATAGATGCACTACTTTTCTAATCTGATAGAAAACAAGGGTCATGTGTCCATTTACCCACATTCTCCACCACTTGTCAGGGGACAGACACAGACCACCAGAGTTGTCATTACAATTTGCCAAGGGAGTTGCATTTATTAACCATTGCAGCAGGACAAATAACCACATACAGGGCAGGTGGAGTGGAGCATGACCAGGCAACATCACAAGGCCCTGGGAAACAGTCAGTCCCCTTGGCAGGTAGTAGTCGCCCTCATTAATACCACCACCCATCCTGCAATAGGCCCAGAACCTTCCCATGGCTTGCTCCTGATCTTTTATGCCCGTAAGAGGCTGACTGCCAACAGGTACCAGCTGTGGCTCCTCCTGCATTCCACACTAGTTGTGTGAAATGCAGGGCCCAATTAAAGGGAGTCATGGGTTCTGGTGTTGAGGATGGGGTGATCAGGGGCATGGCACCCCCAGATCATCACAATGGCTAACAACAAATTTATTTATTAATACAGTCCACAGTTGCAAAAGTATCCATTGAGCAAGCAGCAAGATTAAACTACATGATGTAGGATAGTAGAAATAATACTTTTCATTTCATTTAAACCCACCCTCCCATTCCTTATTTGCGCTGTAAATATTGTGTTTATTGTTTTTTGTGTTGTGGGGTTGTAGGCTAAGACAGCTTGTTACGCTCAAAAAGAAGGGTTTTGTCTGGTTTTAGAGACGGTGGTTCTTCCGCATGTGCAAGAGATCGCGATCGGAGAGTTGTGTGTTTTTTCTGGAAAAACAACTGGAAAAAAGAAAGAATAATTTGGAGAGCCTGTAGTTACATGAAGGTACTGTAAGAATTTTTTCATTCAGTAAAGTTATTTAAAAGAATACACCAGCTGGCTTGCATTTGTGTGTGCGGCACCGACTGTGAGCAGGTAGAAGATATATATATTTTTTAAGTATTAAAGTCAACCCTCACATATCCCTACCCTCACACCACAACTCCACGCCACCACGCCGGGCTGGAAGTCCAGAAGCCAACCTATGACTGAGGACGACACTGCAGCCGCCTGCACTTCCCTGTGCTGCAACTGGGCCTGCACCCCCTTCCCATGGCACACCACAGCCAGAGACACAACGCAGAGTAACCAGACGGGGGGTCCCTGCGTGCGATCTGCGATAAGCAATAGCAATGAAAATGTGATAAGTGACAGCAATGAACAGCTGTGTGGACCTGTCCACTGGGGACATCGGGTGGAAAGCGGCACATGACCCAGGTTACAACAATAACATCTTCACATTCTTATCGTACAATTACAAGATGTACTACTGAATGGCACCATTGCTCTAAACCATTAGGGTAAAAGCGTACCTGCTATGAATAGATTATCACTGTGCTAGTAGAGGCATAGCCGATAAAAGTTTATAAAATATACAAAAACACCAAGAATGTCCTCTCATTTCCAGAAATAGGTGCTTAATGATTAATACAAGTAAAGTCTGATGTGATTTCTACAAACTAGAATTATGCCATATGCTGACTATAACGTCAGAGAACCATGATGAGTTCTAGTTACACAGGTGTAACATGATTCAGGAACAACATTACTCAAACTATTATTTATCTGGATTCTAGGATAAGCACCTGTAAAACACTCTTTCAAAGCGTGCACTGATGTTACTAAGTATGACGCAAAATACGATAAGCAATAGCAATGAACTGAACAGCTGTAATCTGGTGTCTTAATAATATATGAAACTGGATTATATGTAAGGCTTTAACAAAATAAATAGCCAATAACCAAATAGTAATAATTTGGCTTCATATAACATGGTTTTAAAAAGTTGAATTAATTAGAACCAAAAGAAAAGCTTTGGATTTTAGGCAGCTCAAGCGAAATGTGCCCTTACCATGCACAGATACTACTAATAAAGTATTATTGCATTAAAATGCATGCTTTAACAGATAATGATTCTATGAACAGTAACCTGACTTCATACATTTAGGTGAAATAAAAGCTGAATTAACAATTAAAGTTTAAGAACAATATACAATACCTAGGGATCAAATTGGTTTTGGCAGTCATGATAAAAAGGCCAGGGAGCGTCTGCTAAGAGAAAGAGTTAACCTTAGAAGAGGCTATCTGGAGGAATGCATCTGGCTGTAAACCTTAGCCAACACCAAATGTGATATTAGTCAAATTAGCTTCAGATAATCACTGTGCATGCGTAAATCTATTTGACTAATTCAAATTGCTATACAAAAATTGAGGTTGGTGTTCAAGCTGGGGTTTAAATAAGAACTAACAGGACACCACAGATTAGGCGACTTGAAGTCATACACAGAAACTTGACTTCAGACAAAAAATTAAAAGTATTCACTTGTATTTTCATGCTTGGACTATTAGGCCTATGTCACCATTTTGACCTGTGTTAGTGAAAACTGTTTGGTATATGTAATGTAGGACAGTGGAAGAAATCTTTTTATTAGAACCTCCTCTTATTTAGTTTAGTGTACAAATAGTGGCCATTACACAATGGATGTTTACTATTTACAGGGGTTAGCCTCCAAACCACTAGAGGGCCTACGTTTTATTGCATACCCAGGTTTGGTTTGGCTTTTGCACACACCCACTGAAACTCTGTTTTCTTGCAAATGTAAAAGAATAATAATTACCATCCCAGTTGTTTATGGAAAAAAGTATTAAAATGGAGAATGGAGAACCTGAAAACTATTGTTGAATTCCAACATATTTTAACTAAAAGTATTTTGAAAAAACTTAAGTGGGCCTGCATGTGTGTGCGCCACCAGCGGCTGCTCCTCGCCTTAGTACTTGTACCAAACAGCCAGTGCTTAGTTGTTTTCAAGTCATACATATTTTAAGCCAAGCCCAAATTCAGGACCCTCACCCACTCCGACCTTCATATTGCATTCCACGTCACCACGCCAGGTCGTTTGTCCCAAAACCAGGTTGCCACCGCAGACACTATGACAGCTGCTTGCACTTCCCTGCACTACATCTAGATCTGCACCCCCTTCCCATGCCACACAACATAAACCAACAAATAAAAAAAAAAAAGCGTGACATGCGGAGGTCCCTCAGGAGGGTCCCACCCTCCTCAAAGTGATAGGCAGAGTGCAACTTCATTATGAAAAATGTCATTCGCTAAAACTTTAGGAAAAACATCATGAAATATGTCATTCGGTAAAACGTCTTTTGGAAATACATCGTTACGAAAAGTTGGAACTTTATTATGAAATACAATTTAAAGATCTTACGTAGAAGCCACATTCTTATTATGAAATGAAATACATTTATTGAACTATTTCAAAATAAAATGACATTACATATTTAAATATTTTAATAATTCACGAATTTATTTCAGTTTGAGCATTTTGGTGTTCCATATGATCCTGGCATATTCTTTGGAAAGATGTTGCTCAAATTCGTTTGCCTGTTATCCTTCTTCTGTGGTGGAAGAAAAAAAGGGGTAAGAATCTAAGGATAGGAGTGGACGAAGGTGACGTTTGTTTCAACAAAGGAGTCCCTGGCTTGTGTCAACCAGGTATGATCGTGGAGTTGAATGTTGATGTACCACAGTTGCCGTGTTAGTCCACTGAATGTCTCCAGCTTCACCACAACTTCCTCTCCAGAACCGAGAGCTGGAAGCAAGCACACATTAAAGCATCTGTTGTATGCACATGTTGCGCCTTTTAGCGGCATCATCTCTTTACCTGACCTGTTTAAAAGCTGCCCACATTTGGAGCAAGAACTCTCTCCAGTGTAGGCACAGTTGTTTTGATCTGACGTCCAGTCATGAGCAATGCAGGGCTAGAACTTGCATAGTTTGCAAAGACGTTGTCAATAACTTATCAGCATTAGGAATAGGTCCTTCTGGCTCAAATTTTTCTTGGCTGTTTGAACTACCCTCTCTGCCTCCCCCACTGAAATGTCATTGTCCATTGTCAGTGACAAGTTCATCTGGACATCCCCACCTTGCAAAGACAGTCCTCAGGCATTAACAAGTAGTTTAACTTTTCTGATCTGGAAAATTTGCCCTCTCCAAACAGCGTGAAAAGTAATCTATAACCATGAGATAATGTTTCATAGCATACTCATAAATGTCTGCTGCTATCCTTTTCCAAGGACGTGAAGGTACTGATGTGGGAGTTAGCAGCTCCTTTTGCTGAGTTGGTTTCATTTCAAAACATTCTCTGCAAGCCACTATCATCTCCCCTAATTTTTTTCTCAATCTCAGGCCACCACACACTCACACAAGTTCTCTCTTTATACTTAACAACACCTTGATGTCCATCATGCAAGCATTGCAACCACAATTTGCAGATACTGTGTGGCGGGGTCATTCTGTCACCAAACAGGACCAATCCTTTGGATGCAGTATGTTCAAGTTCATTTCTCCAAGAAAACTATCTTTGAATCAGTATTGGGACTTTCCCAGGAAGGCCAACCCTGCCTAATCACCAAACTCAGTGACTGTAACTCAGGATCCTCTGTAATCTTCTGCTTGATTTGATAAAGCTTTGACTGGGAACAGGGCCAAGTTTCCTGTCTGGAATTCTCGTAGATTCGTATCTCACTCACCAGTTCTGATGTGTCCAAGTTCCTCACGAGTAACTGAAATCTGGACAGCGCGTTGACTGTTTGCCCAGCACATATACTGACCTTGGATTATACCTCATCATCCTCATCAAACGTCTCTGGCATCTCAATAGCACAGTATTGAGGTCCTTGTTATTTATCAGGGGCACCAGAAGTTTATTATCCGTGTGAAGGCTGAATGAATCCAATCTTTTTCAGTTTTAGCATAGCGCTGTTCCATTTGCGTATGTGCTCTAGAACAAAATGCCACTGGTTTTAGTTCATTCCCATTCTGCCGCATTAACACACCACCCAGGCTGTAACTACTGGCCTCTGCACTGACTATACTGGGTTTTCTGAGATCAAAGTATGCAAGACTTTTACCTTTTTGAAGGCCTCATCTTGCGTGGCACCCCACATCCAGGCATTTTCTTTTTTGAGAAGATCTGTAAGTGGCTTGGTCACCTCTGACAGATTGGGGAGGTAACAGCCAAGATAGTGGACCATGCCTATGATTTGTCAAAGACTATGATTGTCTGAAGGTTGATTTGAGTTTCATAATTTTTTGCCGGCATTTTGAAGCTACCGCATTTCTGCTACCGAGAGTTTGTCCTGCACCAAGTTTAACTTTAACTTCGACCACATACCATAAGTCCCGAATTCTCTTGTAC
>JAACJT020003325.1:0-10134 GCA_009936485.2 Gymnarchus niloticus | reverse complement strand
TTGTCCTTGTTTTAATGCTCCTGTATCTTTTGCCTGATGGCAGCAGTTGGAAGAGATCATGAGCAGGGTGTGAGGAGCTTGCCTGGTTATTGAAAACATATTTAGAACGTTTGGTTATAAAAGTACGAAACTAATTTTAGAGCGGTTCTAAAGCTCTGGTCTGTGTAAGTTCAAGCAAAAATTTAAAATCAAGTCAACATTTGAAATGTTAAAAGTAACAAATAAAATGTTGATGTCCTGTGCCATTACTGTGAACTATATAGATAAAAAAGGAAATGAGTTCAAGATAAATGAGCATATTAATATAAGACATAATCAAAGAAATGCAAACAGAATATTTATTTTAGTTTGATGACAGTATAATACTGTAGACATGGACTCACATTTGTACTTTTCCTGAACGTCCACATTGCAGAGGCAGACCAGCCCCGTTTTGAAGGATAGGATGCGGACCTTCCCATTGCGACCACTAGAGAGGATAGAAAGAGACACAAATAATATCAAGAAGTTAACAGCAATGACACTGTAAGATCACTGAACTTTAATAAAAATAAAATATTTTGATGTGTTTGGTTTAAATATACTTTATATAATTCACTACATAAGATGCACAGGCATTTAAACTTCTCAGGTCCTCCACTGTGCACCATCATTCTCATTACCGAGCCCATTATGTCTGCAACCAGAACCAAAGTCAGACGTTCAGGCATCGCTGATGGTGGCCCCTTGGCCTTCAGCTGACAAATGAAAGGTTTGCACACAAATTCTGCTGCAGGTCAGGTAATCAGCCACAGTATGGAGACACAAGGCCACAGGCCAGTAGCAGGTAAGTACCGCTTAGATTTGGGGCGAAGATGCATAGTGGTAACTAGGAAGTTTGCCATTTCCTAACTCTCTGGTTTAACATAATTCAAGAAAAAGATGCAATAGAACAACAAAAAATAGCCTGGCTCATCAAACCTCGGCATTAGCTGTCCTACACAAATTCGCATTAACACTTTGCGGCCTATAACCTCAAGGGAAACGGCCAAAATCTAGGAAATACACTAAAAATGTCAGTTTAACTTTGCACTTAAAAAATATTATCTTCTGTGCCACAGTGGTAAGCTACAAATAAAGGAAGCAAATGAATTAAAATCAATAGGAAACAGTAACGAAAAATGAGAAATGAACTAAAATAAACCATATAATAACAGCACAAACTCTATGACAGAAAAAGTGAGAAAATAAACCAATTTTATAAACTGCATAAATAGAGTATAAATAGCAATTTGGGGGGGCACGATGGCTCATGGGTTGGGGGTTCAAATCCCATCTTTGCTCTGTGTGTGTAGAGTTTGCTTGCTTTCCTCATACTTCACAGGTTTCCTCCCATATGCAGTTTAGACTGAATGGCATTTCTGAAGTTGTCTGTAGTGTGTGAATGCATGTGTGACTGTGCCCTGCAATGGGTTGTTAGCCTGTTCTGGGTGCCCGAAGCTGTCTGAGATAGGCTCCAGCCCCCTCCAACTGTGCACAGGATAAAGCAGTTTGGAATATGGATGGATAGGAAGTCAGTCCTCCATTTGTTGCAATAATAACCACTTCTAAGATTAATTCTCATTGGGTGTTGAAAAATTTTTGGTGTGATACTGGTATACTACCATAACCACATTAGTGATGTTGTGTAATCAGTTTCTTTTTCTGTGTGTGGCCTACTTGTTCACCATTAAACTCTCATATCTCAAAGTTTCTACTTTATAATGAATTCACTTGAAGTTGACAAGGGCAGAAATCTGTTGGAATGGTAGCATCCAATTATGACGCCACATCAAAAGTCACTTACCTCTTCAGTATTGGCTGTGTGCTTAATCATACACCAGTGTCAGCAATGGGTGTGGCATAATTAGCCATTTCCACTAATTAATTGAAGTATCCACATACGTTTAGCCAAATTGTATATTTATTTGTGCTCTCTGGGAATTAATTTCATCCAGCCTTTAAAAACAATCAAATTAAGGTAGTTTTCTCTTGTTTTATTCTTGCATATTTCATCTACTTTTGAAGAAGCATGTGTGAAAAGAGTGACATGAGCTGGGATATGTGCTTCCATCTTAGCCTAAAGCACTGGATAGACTGACCCAAAGAGGTGTGGTCAGGCCGGGGCTGAGCGGAGCGGGTCGCACCTGTCATACACATCGAGCAGCCAGTTGAGGCACATGTCCACACAAAGCGGTACATTAATGGCCAGCCCACGTTCCTCCTCTAGCCGCTCGTACAGCCCGCTCAGCACGTGGATGATCTCCATCACGTCCATGAAGTGTTCCCCATGCTGCAGATCTTGCTCCCGGAACACATGCACCACACCGTTCAGAGTCACCATGTCCACTGTGGGATTGGCAGACACAAACGGCCCACCAGGAAGAGCAAAGGAATGCATGTCATTTCCTGTAATCCTTTTTCAAACAATTCCAATCGTATTCAGGTATACTATGCCTGCATCTTGTTTTCTTGAATGGCAGTGAAAAGATGGTGGACTTTGTTGCTTATAGACCAGCTTTCTCTCCTTTTGAATGAACATACTTTGACCATTAGCAAAAGGCTAAAAACAACCTGAAGCAATTGCAGCAAAAAAATTAATCCTCCTAACACTGATGATGAATCTGGCAGTATGAGGGGTAGAGAGCGTTGATCCATATCACATTCATGTCTTCTCTTTGCCAGTGCTAGTGACAGGCTGCTTCCATGGGGATGGCACTGTATCTCTGGATTCGTCCTGGCCATCTGATGCAATTGCTTAGTCCTTAATTATGTCTGGGAAGTAATAGCTGGACATAGTTGCCCAAAACAGTCATGTTGCTAAAATAGTCAAGGGGCCTTAAAGGCACAGGACCTTTAAGCAGTTGTGTACCACACTCACATCGCAGGGCCTTCTGCACTCTCCTCAGCTTCATAGCCGTCCGGTATGCAGAGTACTTGATGTTGTTCAGATCAGCTGGGTATAGGTATGTGAGGGAGAAGCAAGGAAGCCAAATGAAATGCTCATGTTTAATATTCATGTCTGTTAACTGCAGATGACCGAACTTTAATGGAATATAAAATTTAAATTGTAAGTTTCATCTACCTCTTTCTGACAGAACATTTGTCCTCCTTCTTCCCCACTCCCATGTTATACTGAGATAATAATATTAATAAAGAAGGCCAGTGTGACTTAATAAAAATTCATAGTAATTATACATTTGGGTTAATTTGACTAATGCCACAAAATCTGGCATACATGAGTTTCTTGATGAATAAAAGAGTCAATGCGACATATTAGGGGCCATGGCACGAGGCTGAAGTCTCAGTGGAGATAACTGTCTCACCCAGGGCCTGGTACAGCTCTGTCATCTTCGGATGGTCCCAGCAGGTTGTTTGAGCCTGATGGCTAGAAAAGGAAAAGGGGGAAAGATTATGAAAAAAAGACAAGGGGCGGCAAACATCCTGATTATGTCCTGCACTATAATTTGATTGCATGCATAAAAAATGTGATGGAGGAACTTTAAATAAACAAGAGAAAATGAATATTGTCACCAAGCAGTCAGCACTGCTGATAAAATGCTACATCTTTCCTATTTTTGTTCGTTTCATAGCGAACTTCCATGATTGCAGTTTGAAAATTACACCAAGAACTACTGATTATGAGAGTAAAGACTAACTGATTAATGTTGTGAGCTAAAAGACCTTAGGTGGGTGACAAGAGTCAGATACTAACTTGACTCAAGTCTGACTTGAGGCACAAAACATTTGGACTTGAGACTTGGTTGACTATGTAGAAAAAATGACTTGACTTAGGTGATGATCCAAAGCTCAGGACTTGACTTGGACATCAGATCAATGACTTGTGAAAATGCAATATTAATATTCTGTCAATGCAGTATTTCTTATTGTGTCTTGAATGGACACATTATATATAAAAACAATCCATTGCACAACAGTGATAAATGGATAAATCTTCACAATTCAAAGAATGTTGGGAGAAAAAAAAATTTGCATAAACTAAGAATCAGCTCTGGCAGAGCAAAATTTCAGATTGTCACCGTGTATGGTGCATTCCCCTAACAAGTAAAAAACAGCCATTTGTAAAACCTGTGGGTGAAAAATCATTGATACAATGCTCAAGACATCAAATTCAATTCATCATTTTAAAACCAATAAAAACAGGAATGCTAACTATAGATAACTACCATGACATAATCCCATTTAACAGCTAAAGCAGTCCTACTGTCATTCGTTGTCATTTTTCATCTGAAGTTTTGTAACTTGAGAAAACAGCGTGCACTTCATCATATACAAAAATCTCTGCTTATTAAGAAACAGGTATTAATACTAATATTGTTTCTCTGTCCTGACCACAGTTGTTTTGTCATTCCACTAAGTGACATCTGTGTGAAATATTTAAACAATGAATTTTATATACGTACAGTAAATCGTATCAGTGTATTTTTACTTAGACACCTGACAACTATAGGGAGATGACAGATGAACAATAGAAATCAATTTTATGTAAATCACTGATTTGCATATTCCAATTTTTGTTTTTCTGAAGTGCATTGATCTCATCATTCACTTTCGGCTGCTCCCATCAGGGGTCGCCACAGCGGATCAACCTTCGCCAACCTCCTGTCCTCGGCATCCCGCTCTGTCACACCCACCAACCGCATCTCACTACATCCATAAACCTCCTCTTTGGCCTTCCTCTTTTCCTCTTGCCTGGCAGTTCCATCCCAAACTGTCCAACCCGAGCTGACCCTCTAATATACTCATTCATAATCCTGTCCATCCTCATCACACCAAACGCAAATCTTAACATCTTTAACTCTGCCACCTCCAGCTCTACCTCCTGTCTTTTTGTCAGTGTCTGAAGTGTATTTATCTACAGTATATATTTTTTCATTTGTGAAATGTTAAAGTTTCCAAAGCTTTTCTTAGCTTTAAGTAATACAACTGTTCCTCACCGTAGAATGATGGCATTTTTTTACAAGTTCAAAGTCATTAAATTCATTTTTACTAGAACCATTGGAATGTAAATGGTTTTTTCACTTCAGATTGACAGAATTTCAAAATTGTTAATTTTCTTTAACTGTTTTTTCTATTTCAAATGTCTTGTAGATATGAATAATATCTAAACAATATGGTTATCAGTAGGAGTCGTTGATCTGTCCATACATGGACAAACCTGTCTATGGCAAAAAGTTTTCGCTGAAAAAAAAAAACTGTGTACTGCATTACTGAATTTAATATTTGGGAGAGGGAGGCAGTTCTGGTTGTCCACAAGAGGGCAGTGCACAAAATAATCCTTAATCAGTTGCTGTCAGGGCAAGCTTAGTTTGTCATATAGCATGTGCTGTCTTTCTGAAATGGAAGTCATGTATCTGTTCACAAAGTGCTGATGCAGTACCTGGTTTTTTGCATAGACAGATGCAACAATAACTTTGAATTTCTGGTGCTATCTTTTAGAGAATAATGAGGAGTACAAAGAAAGCAAACTTGCATACTCCCCCTAACATTAAGTCGAGACACCTTGGAGAGGATTCAGTCTCACGAATGCTACTAAATCAAAAACACAAAAAAGACTTTGAGCATGTCACATTGACACCTGTCTGGGATTGTCACCTGCCCATACACAATGGCCAAGTGTCCAGTCTCCATGTTTCCATCAGAATAACATGGTAGGACACTGATTTCACTTTGTTAGAGTGTGCTGTCTTTTTCATATTACTATCTATATAGTCTTTGTATAACTATATCCGCTCATCTGTGTGACTATGATGACCATTGACAACCACTTAAATTTTTATTAAACCACGTCAGTGGTAAAAATTGCCTTTGGGTCAAAATGTCCGTAACAAGCTGCCATGGTGACGTGCCCTGGTTATCAGCAATTCTAAGCAGCTAAAAGTTACTGGCTGAATCCCAATTCTTGTATTTCATCTTCTCCACTCGTTTCCTATCCTGCTACATCAGAAATACTTTCATATTACATATGTTGAAAGGTGTCCCAATACCGTAGGAGACAAGTGTAGGAAGCCAAACTTTCCTTCAGATGTCTCCTTCGGTGGGGGCGTGATGTTGCTCCTCGCGGAAGAGAAATACACCTATGCATGACAATCACAAATGATAATCGTGTGTGACGATCACACCGTTTCCATATAAGGAACTGTGCACTATGCTGTAGGATGTGCCAGTTCAGCAATTTATTTCTCCAGGGCTGGAGCTTCAAATCCTCCCTCTGCTCTGTGAGCATGGATTATGCATGTTTTCCATGGCTTTATTCCAGTTTCCTCCCACAGTCCAAAGACATGCGATATAGTCTGATTGGCATGTTTAAATTTCCTGTGGTGTGTGATCATGCCCTGAGATCGGTTGGCACCCCATCCAGCATGTCCCCTGCCTTGTGCCCTAATCTGCCTGGGATAGGCTCCCGGTCCACCTGCCGGTTCCAGAAAGCACTGGGCACAAGGCTGAGGTAAACCCTGGACAGTACGCCAGTCCTTCACAAGGCACATACACACCTACAAACTATACCCAGGTGGGATTAGAACCCCCAACACTGTAAGCGTGAGTCAACAGTGCTTGCCACTGAGCCGCCTCGTACAGAAACTATAAATCCACATTTTAATTTCACAATAAGACAGATAAATGTAGTACTTTTGTTTTATCCCTTTGGGTTCATGATGAACCTAAATGTAAAGAATTACTTTTCATATCCAACTCCAAATCATCAAGCAAAACAGTATATAAACCATATTGTGTTATTGTTTAATTATAGGCAATATATTCTATAATATTTCTACTTGAGGTTTCCTGAATATGACTGGACCTGACCTGCTTGCGTAAGTACATTGACTTGACTTCACTTTCTCATGCCTTGAAAGTCAGGCCTTGAGATTTGCTTATGACTTGCACGTGTATGATTTACTTCCACCTCTGCAAAATACAACCACTTGCACCAAATGACAAATGGGTGGAATATTTGTGAAGTAAACAACCAACCAGCTAAACAGAGAGACTGTTTAATACTCTAGTCGTGAAGATATCCAGGAAACAACTGGCTTGTCCAGGTCTATTGGTTCTGTGAACAACTATAGTAAAATGAATCAGAAAGTTGAATTCCAACATTTACGTAAATCACATCTTAATTCCCCTGCAGACGGCCCCCACACATTAATGTTCATGATCTTTTTAAATAAGACAATCAACCCAGAAAACTGAAAATGTAGGTTATGGTGTATTGTTGCTGAACTTTTCCATGGCTATTTAGCGTTCTTCCTCACAGTGCTACTTACTTGATGTAGTACGGCACCTTGTTTGGTGATACAGCACGCTCCCATGGGACCTGAACAGAACCTGAACGGGTGTAGTGAAGGATACACAAAATAAAATATAGTGAACCAAATACTAAAAATATAAATATAGTAAAACTACACACACATCCAAACGTTCAAGTCAGGGACAGGCTAAAAATTACTGCAGGATTTTAAACAAAACTGGGACTTCTGCAAGCCTATAAAAGGGTGATAAAAATATCCTCAGTGGTAGACAAGAGTGACAAAAAAACATTCTGGACAGAATTCACAGTACAGGCTGAAAGCTGACAAATTCCATGGAAACCCAGGGGTTTGATCTATGAATGCTGGAACTGTACTTGACAACAAGGACCACCTTTAAAATGTAATGGGATCCTTACACACAGGCTCTTCCGCTGATTCCCACAGTCGTTATAAAACTAAACCCCAGCAGCACAGAGCTGCAGTCACGAGGTGACACATGGAAGGATGTTGGAGAAACTGGTGTATAAGGATCTTACTGGACAGAAAGTGCTGGGACCCTGGTCCAAAGTCTCTGTAAGCATCTTGCAGCTGCTTCAGTCTCGTTTCGATGGAGTACTGCAAGACATAATGTGACTTTCAGCCAGAGAAAGGATGATCCTGAAATCTTGCCACTCCAAATCAGGTTGCATATTGTATGTCACAATTCACAAATCTATTATTTTTGCCTTTGAAAAGCAATGGAGCAAAAAAAACCTCCATTTTTCTTCTGTGAGAGGGATTTAAACGGATAATAATGATTTCTTTGTTATTTCTGACAGCCTTTTTGTGTAACAGAGCTCATGAGGGTTTTAACACCGTAATCCAGGTTTATTTAGATGGCAATGGATTTAGAAATAAACAGTGATTGTTTGAACATGTTAAAACTACAGATTCAAGCCATGGTGATATGCTAATGTGAAAAAAAATGGGAATTGAACTAGTGTTTCCAAAGGCATTTCAGGATCCATATTTCTGTGCATCTGTTAACCGCATATACAGTAGAACCAAAACTATTTTAGAGAAATCGTAGCAGCTCTTTTGTAACAAAGATACCCCTGAGAACGTGTCTCTCTCTTGAGTAAATCTCAGTAAGTCTCCAGCATTTTTTACATCCTTTTTCCCAGTGTGTTTAACACACAGCTGCAATAGAAATGGTAGAAAAACTAGCCTGCTAGTAGCTTTTATTGAAATTTCATGTGTCATTAATTTTAAATTAATATCATTATTCAGCCACTGGATGTGACGGGAAGAAGAAAGACATTATTATGAGAAACAATGTGAGGACAAAGAATGGAGAACGCGGTGAATTTGCTTCTTATAGCTCTTGTCATCTGTCCATATCATGAAAATTTCTCTTCTCTATCCACAGGTGTTTTGTGATTTTGTGTTAATTATCTGCAAGGATGAGAAACACCCTGCAGTGGAAAGTGGAGAAGGTATATTAAATATTCTGCAGGTACTGCATAGTCTGATTAAAAAGCTCTGACTGGGGTAAGTGTATGGAGATGTGAAAAGTGAAGGAAAAATATCTTTAAATAGAGGCAAAGTTATCCAGCTATTCATAACAATGTTTTCTGAAGGCACCAGAGTGCACTGTTCTACAGACCATATGTGATGTAATCAATGAGGAGATTACAAGGGCAGTGCTTACCTGCAGCAGCTTCCATCTGCTGTTGAGATGCTCCAAAGAATGGGTGTTTTCAACAGAGAGGTGCACATTAGAGATGGCCAGCTGGTGTGTTACATTGTTGACATGATCCATGCCCTCTTTAACCTGTGTCAGCTCTTCCTTGAAAAGCTGCAATGGACATGGCCAGCAGCTCAGTCACCACAGGGCACAAGGTAGAACAATTAGATATTCATGCCAGATCTTTCTCAGCCAGAATAACTCTTCTGAATACCTTACAAGGACTGTTGTGTCTGTTTGTGAACGTGGGTGATAATGAATGAGTCCTAAAGGATTGATGTTAACGGGCTAGAATAAGGGATTACAATGAGACTCAATATGTTGTTTCATTGAAAGACATCAGAAATAGGTAGTCACATTGTCAACTTTTGAAGCATGTCCTGCTTGCATCAAAACATAAAGAGTTCACATGAAAAAGCCAAATAGAATGGACATCTGCATTCCTACATTAGTTCAGAATTGGTCACTTTGCATATCAATGGTGCGAAAACCAAGGCTCTATACATTTCAATAAGGTTTAAGCTAACTGAGTCATTGTGGGCACCTTGATCTGTCTGAATCACATAAGCAGTAATGAAGCAATTCACTTCACAAAATGCTTCAGTAATGCCCTATTTGTCCCTTCCTGTTATTTCTTTATTTACATACAGCCGCCACTTCAGTAGACTCAAACAGAAGATGAAACACTAATAACTAAATCAGATCTACTGCAAGAAGTAGACACTCCTAAAATGTTTTGGTTCTTAGTGGCATGGCTTTAATCTGAAGGGATTTACACATCTGTTTATCATCATCATTTTCTTTCAGTTGCTCCCATTAACTTTCTCTATCTCCTCCTGTCCCCCGCATCCCACTCCTCCTCTTCTTGATCTCCAAAGTCATCCTACAGACCACCATCCTATGCTGCCTAACTACACTTTCCCTGTCACTACTTTACAGTCTCCAATCTCCTTCAGACTGACCCTCCTGCATAGGATTTAATCCACCTGTGTGAATCTACCTCCACTCTTGTACTTCACCCTGTGCTCCTCCCTCTTCGTAAAATACATATTCACCACAGCCATGTCCATCCTTTTTGCAAAATCCACTACCATCTGACCTTCTGCATTCCTCTCC
>JAACJT020003324.1:0-10136 GCA_009936485.2 Gymnarchus niloticus | reverse complement strand
TTTGAGTTGCTGCAATGAAATTTCAGCAAAATGGACTAGCCTGCAGCATCATTTTTTCACTTTGATTTTTGGGGTGTGTTTGAATTCAGCCCTCTGTAGGTTGATGATTTTCATTTCCATCAAACGATGCGGCATCCTTTCATTCTTAACACATTACCCAGTCCATGTCGGTATAGACATCCAGCATGATTTTTCTTTCCATTGAGAATCTGATGTGTTTTCAAAGTGTTCCTTTAATTTTTTTGAGCAGTGTATTTACATGTGAAAACAGTTCAGGTTAAATGCAGTGAGTCCAAAAGGTATGTGGGTGTGCGTGTGTATGAATAGCAACTTACTGGAGTGGCAACTAGGGCAACAGCTGTGTTGGTATGAGCACAATGGGAAATGCCCAAGAAAACAGGACCTGAGATGCTGGCTCACTGACGTTGGGTTGGGCATCACGGTCTGTGTGTGTTTTCCCGGCCTGAGATAAAACAAGGCTGGTTCCAGCAGGGCTGGTAATTACGTAGGTAGAGGCTGAGTAAGCCACACTTTTCCAGGCCACCTGTCACTGTCACCCTCCATTGTGTTCCGTCACGGTCAAAGTGCGTCCCTCCTACTGCCCCTTTCTTAGCCCATGGTGGCTATATTCAGATGAACAGTTGGGTCCTGTGTTCATCTAGGTAATCGCCCTATGAACAAAAAATGTTAGCGCCTCAAAATTATTGCCATAATTATATTAATGCACTGCATTTATTGTACAAGGCACGCCCCTGCCTAAAGGCTTTCGCTTAGTAGAATTGGCTTGGGTTCATAACAACTCGTAATTGGATGCACAGTTATTGAATACGCAAGGAAGGTCTGTATGTGTCACAGACAAATGCAGTGATTGAACTGCCTGTCCAGCTGAGAGAGAAGGCCATTTGTTTTGGTGATATGTTTTTGATGATTTCTTATTCTTTTTTTTTCTTTTTTTTTTTGCAGAAAGACTCATTCTTCAGCCCCATGACAATATATATTCAGAGACCAAATCCATACATGGCAGACTACTCATCTGCAGGAAAGACCTAAGTCAAATAATGGTATTCAATATCTAATAGAAATACATCCATTTTATATGGTTCAAGGATGCATGTATGTTGATATGTTCTAGTTACTTACACATAGCATTGACCTGTTTTCTAAATGTTGACACACACTTTTACCTTTAGGACTTCTGTGCTCTTTCATGCTGCCTTTCATTCTGTATTTTCCAGAATTCCCAGTTAAATTTCACAATGTAAAATATGTCAGACACTATCTAAATATAATTAGAGACCCGTTTTTGAAAGGTGAATTTTTAACTTACCAGGCTTACTTATCAGCAGCCTTGGTTTGAAACCAGTTATTTCTGGCTTGGAGGGGCAGTCGAGTACAGAAGACGTACCTTCATAGCGGCCACAACTGCAGCTACTTTAACTGTGAAAGGACGTGTAAGAACAACTAATACTAAACCATGTTTACTACCTTTTAGTCAAAGTGCAAGTTTTACAAGACAGCTCATGAGTTTTCTGTGGGATTTGGTGTCCGTGACAAGTAGATAAGTAATTGTTGGTTGCTTTATGTCATTTTTCTGTTTATTTCTTGTTTTGTGTTATTTTTTAACAGAACCCCTTCACCGACAATGCAGACCTCCATCAGAGGCCTGTCCGTCTGCTCGGTATGAACACGTGGGATGTGGCTCTTTCCCTGACTAACTTTGACTGGAGCATCTTCAACTCCGTGCGTGAGGTAATCCCACAAACCACGTGTTGCATTGTCGCTGTCCTAATCTCACAGCTCACTCCACTCGTGGGTTTATCAATGGGTCTTTAACGGTATGTCTGTGCTCCATTCGGACTGTGACACGCCCCGACCGCAGCAGGAGCCGATCTACTACACGGTTGGTCGGCAGGCGAGCACCGGGCGTACGGCGGCATTGGAGCTCCTGCTGCAACGTTGCAACGAGGTGCAGTTGTGGGTGATGACAGAAGTGCTGCTATGTTCTGCGCTCGGCAAGCGTGTCCAGCTACTCAAGAAATTCATCAAGATCGCAGCCCAGTAAGGAAACCCTGTCTGATCCAGTTGTTTGTAATCCCACCATGCCTTGCTATATATAATCTCAGAAGCAGATATGGAGCCGTGGACTTATTACTTATTCCTTAAAAGCACATCTTTGGTTATTGTCCTACAGATAGTATACTATTATATTAGTCATTACAGCAATGCACATACTGTTGGGAAGACCTAGAAAGAAGATAGCACTTTCTGAAGGCATGGCATCCTTACTATTGCCAGGGGTCAACATGAACTTGACGGCACTTGATCATGATTATTTTACTACCAGCTTGGCTTATTTGCATAAAACCCAACAGATTTTGACCAAACTCTGCGCTTAATCTTGCGATTTAATTCCCATTGCCTCAACGTTCTTTGGTACATACTTGTCTAAACAGTGGGGTGGGTCTATGGCGCTTGGAAATGTTAAGTTTTGGTATCTTGCCTGGAATCCACTGAGCAATGAAGTCAAAGCAGAAGAGACTCCTGCACTCCCCATCATGTGCGGTCTGCACCATATGGCTGGTGTGGTTGCAACAGGGCATACGAGTCCATCTGTTCCCCTTTAGCACTGACATCTGTCACCCAAGTGAAGAGTTAAGTCCCCGAGGCTTTCCCTCTGACTTTAATACACCATCTTCTTTGTTCTTAAGCTCACACTCCTTTTCATTGGGCTGTTTCATCTTTCATTTTGGGAGGCCTGCTTTAAGTTTTGAGTTGCACCTCTTTTGAGTCATCATTAGGGTAATTAACACAATGCCCAACAAAAGTTGCATTTATCATGATTATTGTGGTTGTTATATTGTCTACTGGTTATAAATTTTGCCATTGAAGGGTATTCATTTTGTCCTCCCACAGCTGCAAAGCCCAACAAAACCTGAACTCATTCTTCGCCATCATCATGGGCCTCAACACGGCGGCAGTCAGTCGACTGAGCTTGACATGGGAGGTAAAGAGGCACTTCTGTTGTACCAGAGGACACCAAGGAGAGCTGATGTGCAGTAAAGGTTATATTGTCACTGCTGGCAGCATTAAAAGACAGGCTCTCTGTCTTTCTTCCCTTCCTTTCTCTCTCAAGAAAGTTCCGGGCAAATTCCGGAAGCTGTTCTCTGAACTTGAAATGCTGACTGTAAGTAATCCAGTCCTCCCACGAGGTCTTCTCTTGGCTGCTTAAAGCGCTTGTGTTTCCTAGGGTGTCATAAATTGCTTTTGTATGTTTTAAGACAATAAATCATTAAACTTCTTGTAAGACCTTGAGGCTTATTAAGATGTGGATGGTTCTCAGAATATGCTTGCTTGTTCGAGATGTGCCACTATGTCACGCACCTGGCATGTTTCCCTGACCGCTTATATACCTCTACAGGACCCGTCCCTCAACCACAAAGTCTACAGGGAAATATTCAAGAAGATGAAACCCCCCAAAATACCCTTCATGCCTCTCCTTCTGAAGGGTAATTTCTCAGAATGATGCAAACTGTGAAAGGAAATGTGAGAACTTTGCCTCTAACAACAGAATCTGATTAACAGAAGCCATCTGGTTGTTTGTGATGTCCTGAGCAATGTGGCATAACCCAGTCTGAATATGGATTCAATAACCGTAAAATAAAATAAATGATATATTTTTGTCATGAATGTGATTCCAAAATAAGTTGTGTCTGGTTGGTGGAGTGTTATTTAGGTGCTAAAAGTAACTGATAACTTTCAATCTTTTATAGATATTACCTTTATTCATGAGGGAAATAAGACATTCCTTGATAACCTGGTTAACTTTGAAAAGCTGGTGAGTAAGCTGGTGGTCGTGGGTTTGAATCCTGCTACCTCTCTGTGGGTATGAAATTCTCTATGTACTCCTATCTAAGACACCATTTGGTGGGTCATGTCAGGACACAAGGCCATTCAGTCACCTGTGTCTAATTACCAGTACTTCTCTTTTGGAGCCCTCGTCCAGAGCACACATCCAGAATTTGCTGCACCAGTGCCCATTTTGTCTTCCCCAGTATATCTCTAGTGCTGAAACTGAGAAGGCTGTCTCTTCCGTTCCTCTCCACCACTTTGTTAAATGGATAGTCACAAATTGTCCCAACTCTGTCCTCCCATGCCTAAGTCACGTGCTTTGATTTGCCACCTTAACCACAGCAAGTCGTGTGTGAGGACGGGAGAATTTTAGTCGTTGGAGAGAGATCAGATCACTCAGCATGTCGTGCGATTATGACGTGGACAGCTTTGTGGCTTTAACACCATCTCTGTTCCCTCTCTAGCACATGATTGCAGACGCTGTCCGTCTTATCCGTCACTGTCAGATGGACCACACGGGTCAGTAGTCACTGCATTGTTCTCCTCAAACAGAAGACCAACATTAAGTCAATGGTTTTTAACTGAAATACAAAATGTGTATATTGCATGTGTGTTTGTGTGTGTCTGTATATTACTGTTTTGTTTATTACACTGCTATTTTATCATTGAATCAGTCAGTCTTTATTTATATAGCAGTTTCAACCGCAGGGTTTACAAAGTGATTTACAGGCATTTTAAAAAGTAGAGAAAACAAACATTTAGAAAGTGTAATTTATTTAACCCAGACTGAATGGGTGAGATGCCAACATTCAATGTGCGTGGAAATTTCTACCACCTGCCTACTAACAGGTGGCCATAGGATTACCTTGCTGGTGACAGATGCTACAAGTGGTACATTCCTCTGTTTCTTAGGAAATGAAGTGTCCCCAAAGGACAGCACAGAAACGAGAAGCTACATTAACTACCTTCACATCATCGACAACCAGCAGACTCTGTTTGAGCTGTCCCACAGGTTGGAACCACGGGCATAAGGGTGGAACCATCACAAGCACACTGAGTGCTTTGATATAGAATTCAGGGAAGTGAATGGGAGTGAAGGATGGACCACCTAAGCTTCTGCTGAACTTCAGTGACTGTATGCACAGTATTGACAAGTCGGCTTCCAAATTTTGCTCGGATCACTAGGGGGCGACACAGTAACAAAGAACGCGAACAAAATGTAGGCTTTTTGGGATAATTCATCTACTGAAGGAAGCATCTGTTGTAAATCTATAGGAATATTTCCTAATCTTCAGATCAGAAAAAGGAAGGCATAACTCATTTAACACAAACACACCATCAAGAACATTCACTGATCCAGAACTCGAGAGATTTTAAAATGCGGAGACTTACACATGTTTTTGGTAATGACTAACTGCACATGCATTGCAGTTTGCTTTAACAAGCCATCTAGTGACGGTCTGGTGGTCGTATAGCTCAATAATGTGAATAGATTATATGGAAAAACAGTGTTATAACATCTTATCAGTATTATCATAATAATTGCCAGAATTTTGCCACATGTTAAAGGAGTCCCCTTAATATGACTTTGTTTTCCTGTCATTCATGTCAAAATGCTAGCGTTTTACTTTTTACAGAACAACAGCAGCTACAATGTTATTCTCTGACTTAAAAATTACATAACCATTAATATTTCCTGAAGTGTCTGTCAAAATGCATTGTATTCAGCTTATGCATGGGCATCCCGACAAGCGATCTGGAAGAGTCCTTCATTTGACCTAGGAACCTTCCAGAAATTCAAAGAAGGAACATAAAAAATTTTGCAGTTTTATAGAGGACACTGTTATCTCTGCAAATCTGTTCACTGCTCATTTTTTCCATGTTTTGTACACGGACATAACTATTGTGATCATTTCTCAATGTCAAATCTGAAAAGGAATTCATTTGATTATAACTGACTTTGTACACGTGGTGGATTATTATTCCGTCACACAAAGTCCCAATGGATTAAAACTGTAGCAAAGATTTGTTATTAAAGCATTACCACCATACCATAGTTTAATGACCTGAAAACCTGCATCTTTAGGTGTGGTATAACAGATCTGCTAAATTTTAAAATCTTGTGAAATTGTGTTACTGAAAGAAGTGAACTGTCCACTTGAGCAGTCAGGTGGTTGCGGTACATTACACATTATAATTCAAACTGGGATTTACTCGAAGGACGAGAAAGATACAGAAGCGTAAGGCTCGGCACTTGGGATGGTGGGTTTGCATGGTGTACCCTTTCTTTGGCAATTACCTATAAGACCTTTATACCCCATAATATTGGGGGAACGGTGTTTCAAAAATACTGATGCCCTTTCTGGTGCTCTTCAAGACGCTGGTGAGTCGAGTGAGCACATTTAAACAGAAGTCAGGAGGTGCGATGCATTAACAGTGGCAGGTACTTTGCAAAAATTTACCTCCCTTTCACTGTTACAGGACTGCAGCTGTCAGCATCTCTGTTCTGGGATTTTTATAAGGGTTGTTTAAGTTACATGCTTTTGCTGACACTTAAAAAAAGATCTGTGTAATATACCCAAGATATTCACAAAGCACTGCGGTGTTCGAATACAAAATATGTGTGAGTGTGTGTTTGTCTGTGTATCCACACACACAAAAGATTGTACAGAAATTATCAGCAATTCTAAAAATGTTGTGAATTAGTTTGTATGGCAGTATCACCTATTTATTTGATGACGCTATTTATTTGTGTTTGAATGATGAGTGTTGTACTCGTTGGATGAAAACAGAAGCTCCTGGCCATACGTTCTAGTTACATGCAGGTAGTCCAGCTGAACAGAGCCATTCAAATTGTGTGACTTCTCGTCATTGATGGTGCATTTGAAATGGTCAGCATGACATGGGTGGCACACTCACTGACAGACCTTTTGAACTATTTTGCACGGAAAGAATATACATTGTGAAAATGTTCTAACTGGAAATATGTCTCCATTATTAGACATATTTTAAACGTATGAAAGAAGGCAGAATGTGCACAGCATGCCACTTGTGGCTTGGGCTTCCACATTTCCCAGCTGAATTGTATATATTTTTGCAATATTTTGAAAATGTTATGAAAAAATAAAAGATTTTAAATAAAACATATTACATTGGTGCCAGTCTTCAGTCTGTGCTGTCCATCATTAAGCAGCATGTAAGTTACATTCCCATTGACGTAATTGTTACTTTTAAGCATTTCACATTCTGGGAAAATTTCTGATTGGTCAATTAAACATACATTCATACATGAAGAATGAAGGCATGACTGATGACTAACAGCCAGCATTTTTTTTTATTTGCTTAAAATATTTCTGAAGATACACCAAAGCGCTAAAGCGAGCCCTGAGAGGGCAATACTACCCTCCCCCAAGTAGGCTACACAACAACTAATTCATAACCTTACCAATTAAAGGCATGCCCACCCATTACATTCTACTGCCCCCTTTGTCCCAGTTAAACGAGCACAGAACTGGGGCTGGTTCAAAAGCATCACTTTGAATCCTGTACTGCTTTTAAACCGGTGCTTCTGGCCAAGCAATAATATCATTGTGAAGCTGTGACAGATATGTCACATGTTTTAATGATCAATGCAAGATGTGCAACAATGAACAACAAATATGTATTAAAAAATAGATGTGTAGAACAACACTGACATCTAGTGGCCATATAGTACATTATTCCGTCCTACAATTAAAACTGCAACAGTATTAAATTAATGTCGCCTTTGTGACAATCGTTCAGTTTGGAATAGCGAACAAAATCATGCATGGGGCACGGAATAACAAATCTGTTTGGGATAGGGTTTTACTTCTCAGCGTTGATGTCCACTATAGTGGCACAGTTTCAATTAAGTCAAACACATTTACTTGTCAGTAGACCCTGCCCCTACTAAACTTAATAAGGCTTGTCTTGACAATCTCAGTTCCCATTTCACACGTTGCAAACAGTAGCGTTGTTACTAGTATTGTTCCTCCAGAATTGAACATTACTACCATTACCAAGTGAGTACCAATTACCTTCAGAATTAAATACGAGGTAATAGGTATCACCTAAAAAAGCGCTCCATGAATTTGCCCCTAAGTATTTGTCTGCCCTTCTTCATCCGCATACCCCTGTCTGTACTCTTAAATCCTCGGGGTCCAACCTTCTCACAGCAGCTAAGTTTAGAATTGCCTCTATGGGGGGCAGGACATTCAGTGTTGCAACACCTTTGCTATGGTTCCTATGCTCTTCCACAGGGTCTGTGTGAGGCATAACCCATTTCAGCCCTTAAGCACCAGTCAAAAACTTGTAAATTTCAGGAATGTTACAGTGCGCCATGCAATTTGTAAGGTTGTCTGTTTTTTTCCTGTTGTTGTATGTATACTGCTCTTATTACAGTATATGGTTAGTTGTATGTATTGTAAAGCATCCTTGACTGTGGCAAAGGTGCTATATACATAAATCTTCTTTTTCTTCTTCTTAATAATAATAATAATAATAATAATAATAAGATTCTGTACACTGGAATTTAATCAAACATTTTACCTAGCTAGTATCGAAATACAATGCTTGTAATAAACAAACGTTACAATACTGCTGGTTTTGGATGTTACCTGTTAATTTATGCCATGCGGACTATTTCTCAGCTCACATTACCAGCACTGTATGTGTCATCTGTTGAGGGGAGGAGATGGTTGGACATTATACTGCTGCAGCATTAGCCTGTGCAAATCTGCTACCATATATAAAATCACCCTATGCCCAAGGAAGAGAAGGCAATGGATTCCACTGTTGTGTGTAATGGACCCTTCCAGCAAAACAAAATCTTAGCAGCTGCATCAGATTTACTTTAACTGGACTGGCTTTTATGGCGCCACCTGCTGTGAGCTGTTGTGAGTGCGGACAGCCCAGGAGGAGAGGCTTAGCGGCTTTGCTATGTGATTTCCTCTCCGCCGGCCACACACCGTATCATTTCCCCGTCACCTAATAACTGACTCAGCGCAGCCGCATGCTAACGAGGGAAAGAAGCGGCCGACGGAAGCTCAGCGCCGCTCCTGATTTGAAGATAAAGAGAGGGGGAGCACCGCCCCCAGCTGCAGGTGCGGCGCACAATTTGAGATTCCGATTCCAGAGGGGAAAGCTGTTATTTGTGTGGGAGAAGATACTCATCTGGAGCAATCATACATCGTTACAATGCGGTGGGGGGAAACTTGCCTGTCTTCAGCCTGACATACAACAGTTGGTTTTTAGGCTTCACATCAACTGTGGAGTCTGTGTTTTTTTTTTTTTCGTGGGTTTTTAGATTGTAAGTTAGGACTGGAATGGTGACTGTATGTTGAGTCTTGATTTAGGTGAAGTCATACACCAGAAACAACCATTTATGCATGTTATGAGCAAAATGCAATGTGTACATGCACACTGTCACAATAGGAGAGAGATAGGCATAGGGCAAACAAAAAGGCGTTTATTACCACAAAACTAAACAAAACCAGAACCAAACACGATCACAGGGGAATCAAAAACTAGCAGGAGGAGCAAGGAGGACCACAGACACCACAAGGGAGCAATATCAATGACCAGGCTCAGGAACACAGCACTAGGAAGCACTTTTAAACAAGACTAACGAGGGCACAAACGCTTAACAGGGCTTGCTCGTTAGGGTCACGCTAGGGAGAAACAGAAGGGGCAGGTAGACAGGATGTGACACATAAAAGTATGAAATATATATTTATATTACTTTTGGGAGGAAGTTAGTCATAGTATATTATGTTATAGAGCATTATTGGAATATTTAAGTCCTGATAAAGCAAAAAAAAAAAAAATAGATCTACGGTTGCAGAAACAAAAAAAAATGCTAAACTAAAGCAGTTCCTCACACCATTCATCTTCTGTAGTATAATTTTATTTACACTGTGTGACATTTTATCAGGAAGTTGTGACACTCTAAGTCAAACAGGCCATTCATTCAAAATGGCAACAAAAGATCTGGCTTTAGCAGCAGATCCTAACCACACTGATGCTGTTCTTTGTCACTGCAGGTGAATGGGAAATCTACTTCCGTGCTGTGTCTGTGTTTTTTAAACTAAGTACATGCAGGGAAACTGTTTTGGTACCTCGTCATAATCCTGATCCTCCAGTGCCATGACATCTTCCTGTGCAATTTCACTACACTTCAGAACCACTCCTGATCCTCAATTGTTATGACATCTTCCTGTGCAATTTCACTACACTTCAGAACCACTCCTGATCCTCAATTGTTATGA
>JAACJT020003323.1:0-10138 GCA_009936485.2 Gymnarchus niloticus | reverse complement strand
CATAAGAGGGGGGCACAGGGGAGAGAGAATATGCATGAGCAGAGCAGCGATTCAAGGCGGCAGAATAATGGGTGATAGAAAAAATTAAACAGAAACAACTCAGGAAGATTGACATTTGTTTTCTGCGCACTCAAACAATTTCATAAGGCTCAGGTGTAATACATAGTTCTACATTCCTTACAGTAATGTGTCCTTGCACATTTAAATAAATTAGTTACATAAATTACAAAATTTGCAAAAAAATATTAAAATTTCACAGCTTGCCAGCATAAAGTGCTATCTGTATGTAACATTCACACTCCCACAATGAACACATTTCAAGTTAAAATAATAAAGCGATTCAGTCTGAGTTTAACCAAAAGCAAGTTTGGTTGGCAAGTAGTTGCAACTTTTGACCAGTTTCTCCTTACATGTGTTGTGCTTTTTACAATATTCCAGTGCTGCATATTTTGTGTAAGGGTGAGGACTGAAGATTAAAATCTTTTACTCCACCTTGCATTTATGAATGAGGACAAATGCAAATCTTCAATATTCATACCAAGAAGAATGTGGCATTACAGGTTCCCAGCTCAAAACAGAGCATCCATAGGAAATACGCCTGGTTCGAGACCACATTCTTAGACAGGAAACTGCCTGACAGTTTCAAAATTTAAAACTGAAATTATCAGAAGTGAAGATGTGGGATTCATCCCTCAAAAAATTTTCACTGTAGTTAGTCCAGGCTGGAAAATCTTTGCATGTCTTGATCCTGAGACTCCTACAATCGTAGAAAAATACAAGAGAACGGATTATTTTCAAACAAGTGTTCTGTATTAACTAATAACAGTATATGATTAAAGATGAGGTATTGAAATAATTTTTTTACTGCATTGAGGGAATTAATATATAATTTCCGTCTTACATTGTATTTATATAGCAGATGCTTTTGTCCAAGCGTCTGTAATAATCATGTTTGAAAGTGTGTATTAACGATGAGAAAATGTCACACATACAGTCCTGCACAAATGTCTTGGGCAGGCAAATAAGACCAAATGACCAAATTTGCTCAGATACAAAAAAATGTACCATTATATAGAAGTAAGCAATGATAGAATGAAAAGCAACTAGAATTTCTTGTGTTCGGTAAAACGTTACTGATACCTGGTAGCACAGCCAGAAGAAAACAGTTTTGGTGGCAAAATCTGTCCTTGAGAGTATCTCAGCCATTCGATGAATTTGGTTAATTTCACCACAAGCTCATAAAATTAGTTTACTGTTTGAGATTTTGATTTTGATATTATATACTGCACATCTGTCATGCCCTGCCTCCCTGACCCCTTTGTTTCCCCAGTGTGTCCTAAATGGGACACACCTGTTTTGCATTTTTCCCCTCGTTACTGCTCTTTAAGAGAGCTTCCCTGTGCTGTTGGCCCTTGTCTGGTCGTTGATGTTGCCCCTGCGTGTTGCTCCTGCCTGCTGGAGTACCCATGGAGAATAAAGCCCTGTGTTACCCTCAGTCGGTCTCCTGTCTACTATATGACAACATCTCACTTCTGTCCCCTCTACAAACTTTTCAAAATATTATAAGTGACAAGTAAGCAGGTATTGCAAATGTGTGAAAGCTCAACTGGTACATCTAGTGAGTTTTTATGCTAAAAAAAAAATGGAATCTATAAGCTTCTACATAAAATCGCTCTGGATAGCACAAGCAGAGAGACTAACACAACCCCAACAAAGACACACACATTTGCTGTCTAAACTGTTGTACCTTCAGCTGACTTGGAAGTCCTGACATACTAACTAAATTTAACATGCGCTTGGCATATTGAGAAACTTCCATAAATGGGGAATTTTGCTGGAGGAAGTTGTGACGTATCTGTCGTAACCTACGGGAATTATTATGCGTTCAGAAAAATGAGAGGTTGACAGAAATAGGTGAGTCAGCAGCACCTACACCGTGTGACCTGGCACCTTCAGGCACGGTACCACAAACAATTTTTTTGTTTAATTAAAAAAAAAAAAACTGCAGTCTTAATACCCTTATCAGTTATAAGCCTGTTTGATGATGATGCATTGTTTTGTGTGTCTTGTGCATTTTACAGTGAATCATCAATGTACATTTGGATTGATGGCTCATTGTAAAATGCACTCAAGTCAGTTCAGTTCAGTTCCAGGTAATGGTGTTGGGCCACTCTCCAGTCCTTCAGCCCCCTGTTCTTACCGGGCTCACACTCTTGTGGGCCTTGCTCATCTGAGTGAAGCGATCCTCAAGGTACTGGTTCCCAAATCCCATGATGCAACCCACAGCCTGGTTGGACAGGACAGCGAGCTTGGCGGTGAAGTCCAGGGTGAAGGCGAAGTGGACCAGTTCTGGGCCTCCAGCACCAGGGGGCAGCAGCCCTGGAGTCTCCATCTTCAAATAGTGATCAGCAAGTTGCCGGAAGGAGCCATAGGAGAGACCCTGGAAGAAGGAGCTCACGGTGCTGTTGTCCTTCACCTGGGGAGCAGAGAAGGGAGAAGTCAGAAAGGGTCCAGCATGTTATAGATAAGTCCCTGCCATGTTTTGGGGACCTGCCTAGGATCCTTCAGGGATCTTTCCTGAAAACCAGGAAAAATGTTTTTTTTCTGCCATCATCAATAGCATATGCTCAACTGTCACTGAAATCTACACAGAATGCACAGATGCAACAGCTTGTCAAGAGGACATGTCCACTTTTGGCTGAATGTGGACTCATTTATACCTATCCATCGTCTAGTCTCTTATCCTGGACAAGGTTGTGAGTCGCCCTGATGCCTATCCCAGGCAACATTGGGCGAAAGCCTGGAGTACACCCTTGACAGGTTGCCAATCCATAGTAGAGCAGATTTATACACACATTATGGGAAATTTAGAGATGCCAGATTAATGCATTTCAATTTTATTTATATAGCACTGTGACCATCTGGGGGTGACTCTTCAGCACCACAGCCCATGGCTCCCCTTAATTGGGCCCTGCATTCCCCACAACCTGGGTGGAATGTGGAAGGAGCCACAGCTGGCACCCATTGGCAAATAGCTGATCGGGGGTATAAAGGAGCAGAAGCGAGTCAGGGAGGGGAAAGACAGGGCTTGTAGACCCATCACAGGACGTACAGTACGGCCTGACTGTGTCGCACCGCCATACGTAACTTTGGTGTTCTGTCCCCTGACAAGTGCCTTTAACAAAGAGCATCGTCACAAAGTGCTTTAAATAGTCCAGGGCCCAAGGTCCCCAGAGAGTAAATCAAAGATGACCGTGGTAAAGAAAAACTCCCTTAGGAGGAAGAAACCTTGAGAGGAACCAGACAAACTACATTTCTTCTGACTAAAGGAGGAAACCAGATTACATGATTTGATGAGAATATACAAACTCCACGTGGACTAATTTACTAATCTAATCATTTTTACATGCCACCATGCTTTTATTGCTGATAAGGTGAGATGGTCTGTGGTACGTCTCTAATCTTTTCAATTTGTTTGTTCTTTTAGATGCCCTTTCTTGTCCTCGAGTGCTTGAATATGAAGCAATATTACATTTTTTTATTGAAATGACAATAGTGATATTAATTCAGCGAATTATAAATCCACATGCCTTTTTAGACAGGTCCTTGTAATAATAATTGCAATAATTAATCATTTTAAGGCAAATTTAGCATAGTCAGGAGGGACAACTAGTAATGGGAAAATGCATACTTAGTAAAGCAATTTCCTTGAATAACAGCGATACATTATGCAAACCAGGAAAACCCCACCAGAGAACGTAGCATGTTCACTAGCATGATTATCCACCAACCATTTCATCAATGGCATCTCCTTGTTCTTGTATCAATTCAATGATCTTCTGAATCATTTCTTCCTCTGAAACATTAGATATGATAGCTTGTGACAAGAGAAAAATTGTTAAGCCTTTTCATAAAGGTAAGACTGTTCTCCCCCTTTAACACTTTCAGATGCAGATTCTGTGCATAGTCATAAATACATTTTATCTGGACACAAATGGACTCTCAAAGGTGATGAAAACTAACCAAGTCATTTATAATCAGTAAAACAAGACAATTTTGAAGAGGAGTTTATTGCACTAAATAAAAGACATAGATTTTAGACAGACAAAACTGTGCACTCAAAGTTAAATTTTAACATTTATGCCTGCTATAAAAACAATATTTTGAAAATACACGAAACATTTAAAATGAGCTTAATCCCCATTACAGTACAGACAACACAATGATGACACTCATTCCTCTGTACACTCGGTCTTAAACTAATCCGACTGAAAGGCCCAAAAGGCTGTTCTGTTGATATTTTAAAATGCTGTAATTCAACTTTCTAATCCTAATACCAATGTACAGGGAAAGATAATTAACAACCAAAGACTTCTTACCTGTAACTGCTGGTGTCCTCTTTACTTCAAAGCTTTGTGTGGTCAGATGTGCCTCATTCATGGGGCTCTGCTTCACCTCCCTCACAATCTTTGCTAGCTCCTCTGATACTCTCTCATAGTACTTAGAAGTGGGTTCAACACTGACAACTGCAGGAAAATGTCAGTGTTTAGTGTGACCCTTTTAAAAACTACATTTTTGCAAAAGAAATACTGAAATCTTTTTATTTTAAAATTACATAACCTATAGCTACCAATGCTGGACAGGATGCAAGCCACCATAGTAGGAATTAAATATTAAATTAATAATGATATGAGATGAAAAACTTCAAAGCCCACTCACTGTTGGGCACATGCCTTGGGTCAGAAAGATCCACGCCTCTGGGTCTGTTCATGGTGGTGAACTTGGGCTCCTGGCCATCACGGCCTTTGAAGGAAAGTTTCCTCATTGATTTTTTCCTCCATAGTGGTTTGTCAGGTTGAGGGGTGCTCTTGGAGCTTTGGTTTACAGCACTGATACCCATCCTTTCCTGCTCAGACCCTCCTTCCTCCTTCTTCTCACTAGTCTTCCTGGAGAACAGACTGAAGAAGAACTTCAAGAGAGAAGGCTTCTTGCTCCTCTTACTGCCTTTCTTGGGCCTTGACTCTGGCTCAACTCTGGCTTCGGAGGTCTTACCCCCCCCCATCAGAGCAGACCTTAGAGGCTCCTTCATCCTACTACGTGGTGAGTGAGCAGGATGGAGGACTTCATGCCTTCCAGCTCCAGTGTGTCTCTCGATCAACGTGGTCGACCTACGTGGCTTGGTCCTTAGTGTCCTGACCTTGACCGTTTCATCAGTGAGGCTCAGGCTGCGCTTGACATACACCTCTAGAAGCCGTGTGGTCTCCTGTGGGGGCAAGGATAGCAGTTCGGGGGCTGGAGCTACACTTTTGTCCATTCGTTGTATACTGGGACACGTGTACCTGCGGGAAGTAGGGAAATCACTTTCAGCAAGCTGTTCACAGATATTGAATTTCTTTTATTCACAATATATTGCTTAAAATAAAATGTCAGAAGCATGCATAGCTGTGTGTGAATATCAGTCAGACAGTGTGACGGCTTTTACAGTAGATACATAACCTCATCTTCCTTCCTCTGTAAGGAAGATGGTTGGCATCACTGCTACAGAAATTTGTGCTTTATAGATATTATATATTTCATTCATAACGTACGTGAACAATACTTCACAATAGATTAATTCATCCTAATGATTTTTTATCAGTATTTTGTTGTTATTCAATGATATTACTACAGGACAACACAGATACAGTTGACTTAACACTAAATGGTTCATGCATTAAACACAACACTATAAACGGTTTCATAAAAAAAAAATAATAATTTTAGGAAAACGACATTTCTCACATGTAGGAACAAACAGTTTTATCGTTTTAATTGAAGGCAATTAGACTCACGTATTCATACTCGGTAGCTTTCTGTTGTGTCTCCCGATCAGCTACAGTCACAGCGACAGAAGTTTCCCCTTAAGAGCTTCTGTTTAAAGGCGGTGAAGGCCGTTTGTTACGCACACACCTACGCAAGTTTCAGTGTGCGTCAGTGTGTTCGGCTCATCCCGAAACGGGTTTCTAGTAAGGAAACAGCCGGCTGGTAAATTATTACTGCCAACTGATGTTTAATAAAGATAACAGATAACAGAGAAGAACGGCTGGCATTTCACGGGTGACTTTAGTTATCCCCGTTTTCTGTGTAAGTTTCGGCTGACTTTTCGCTGGTAGCGTTTATGTGCGTAAATCTTTTCAAATTTTCTCTCTCTGTTTTAGTTCTCCCTTTTTGCATCAACTGGACATCATTAGTGCTGGCATGAATAACATAATTTCATTATAATAAAATTATATTTTACTTTTAGCCAGCACTTCAAAGTTAGCTGCAGTATCGGTCGCTCTGGTCCTCAGAATCGTGAGTTTTACATTCGTAAAGCCGAATTTTCAATGGGAGATTGGCGACGTTCCTGCTTAAGCTGACGTTAACATACTCCGGCTGAAGATCTCCATACAGGATGGGTAAGGTGCTCTAGTTGACACTGACCAGGGCTTTTGAGGAGACAAGCCTTCGACTGATAATGAGAACATTTCTCTTTTGCTTTTACAAGAAATAACGATGAGAGTTCCTCTTCTCACATTTCACGGCCACTCCTATCTAAAGTATGTATTACTATAGTGTTTCATTTGAGGGTTCTGTCCCTCCCTGTAATTACTGGCATTAAACAAATAAGCAATCATAAAAGATACGGGAGATTTTAATTTGCTCTTTGGCTTGTATCTATGTATATTTAATTATATATATACTGTATATATAGTGCATGCACTAAACACTAAACTAAGCTAAATAAAAATGAAATAACACATTTTGAAAAACAGTAATGCAGAACGAGGCCAGGCTTAAAATGATAATTATAGCTGACAAAATATTACTTCTCCAAGTGCTTGGATTTACTCAGTGAGACTCTAGCTTCTACCTGAGGGCAAGACCTGATATTCACAGTTCAGGAGGTGGTTTGTGTTAGCCACGATTTTCTTTGCTCTCCTAAACAAAGACTGCTTGCCGGCACACACCAGCCCTCACCTTCGTGGCATCATGAGATTTTGGTGGACCCTCTGACTCATGAACACATTAGACTTGTTGGTCTGTATTTCAAGACGGGTTTGATGGGTAGCCGACATCGTCGCTGACCCATGGTGTCTTGGGTTTTTGGGCCTTACCACGTATGGTGGTACACTGCATTCAGGCCGCACTGGGGACAGTACACAGGGCTGCGTCCCTCGCCTGGAGCCGGGCTCTCCGTGAAGGGGCCCTGGAGAGTGTGGAGGGAAGGCACAGGCTAAGGCCTAGGAACAATGTGCTGGATCCTCTGTCAATGCCTTGAATACTCATTTTAAAATATTTAAGATATCTGAGATAATTATTTTATGTACATTCTATTTCTGTATTAAGTTTCACAGGAGAAAAAAAATTGAAATATTATTCACATGAAAGAAAAGTCTCATCAGTGGTATAGAAGCAAAGTGGTGCAGAGCACCCATTCTCATTGTGTTAGTACCCTCATCAGTGGTGGTACAGATCCCCATGAAGTACTCCCTGGAGAATCTGCTTGCGGGCTGAAAGTCCTCAGAAGATGTCACACTGATTTGCTTGTTAAACAATCGCCGCCATGTGTGCACAAGATTTTCATGTTTTAGCTGTGAAGTAACTCGCACACATGTTCGAGATTACATTTTACCCATAAGCATGTGACGGAAGCAGCCGGTCATATTTAACGTGTCCCGAAGAAAGCGAGCAGGACGAGATGGGGTACTTTTCAATAATGAGCATCATACAGACCAAAAGGCTTACTTTGAGAAAACCAAAGTTGCCTTTCGAGTACATCATGGGCCTGTCCTTCAGCAGGTTCTAGAGGTTTCCTGCACTGCCACATACCTAACGATGCTTGAACTTAGAAATGGACTCGAGTTTTGAGCAGGCCATGTTCAGACCCTTCCTTGGCCCCCAGCAGTCCTGCACTTCCCTGTCTCAGGGTTTTCCCTTTAATCACTGGAAGGTGGAACACAGTTCATCAGCACTCCTTTGTTTTTCCATACTATGGACATCTGGCCTTCCTGCTTACTTTTCAGGAGGTCAAGGGATTCT
The DNA here is from genome assembly GCA_009936485.2 of Gymnarchus niloticus. NCBI lineage: Eukaryota > Metazoa > Chordata > Actinopteri > Osteoglossiformes > Gymnarchidae > Gymnarchus > Gymnarchus niloticus. The sequence goes on along the minus strand of JAACJT020003323.1, from coordinate 2,077 downwards.
CAACTCTAATACGCAGTATCGTTATCAAAATGACATTGCAACATCAATGCAGTCTGCTCTTACTACATAAGGACTTTAGGCTTCGAATGTCACAAGTGGTATCATAAAACAACACAATAAAGGCAAAGGTGATATCATCAAGCCCCTACCATCCAGGTGACTAATCATGGGAGCCTCGTGAGCAGAGAAGCCAGAGGATTTACTGTACAGGTTAAAATTCCGGAGATGTTTCAACCAGGGCCATTGGGTTTGCATTGCCATGGACCTCAGGATGTTATCTTTTTGTATGTTCTCTCTTCAAGGCTGCAGGCAGAAAAAAGTACGTTCATTTGTTGCCACAATGGAGAAGAGAAGATCATAGAAGGGAAAGATCATTATTCTGGACATTTATGGAACTTTTTTACATTATAGCTGATCATAAAATTAAAATCCCACATTGTTTTACGAGGTCAAATTGGATCACATAACGTGATGTTATTAAAATTTGCTCAAGGACTGGAATTTATGTAAATGAGAGGAACATTTTGTATGTATATAGGAATGTTTCACCTGTTGATGCATTAAGTTACGATCCTCCTCAATCTCCATGTTTAATTCATTTAACAGACTCCTGGCTTCAGGCACTGCATTACAGAAACACGGGATTAAACACGGGATGAGAAACCAAAACACTTCAGAGCCAGCGTGGAGTGTTCAATTAGTTAGAATTAGCTTTGTCATGTTACACACTCTTTTAGAGTGTGAACAGCTACAGGCCAAGGGCTTCTGGGAAAAAAACACGAGTTAAACCTGATCCTTTTGCCTAAGGGCTCAGGAATGCTCATAAATAGCACTGTATGCCTCTCAGAAGGCTGTGCTGAAACTCAACATGCACAGGTCTGCAGGCCTGCATTCTGGACGCTAACCTTTGTCAACTCCTCCACTCGTGCTTCATCTCCATGCTGCAGGTATTTGTTGCACTCAGCTCAGCTCCTGGTTCCGATGCACGTGACCTAAGTCCACCAAGCAGCATTTGACCTCAGTTCAGATAGTGTCTGTTCCTCTTCAGCATCCACAAGAGCTACTGTGGCAGACTGGCACTTCTGACTGCATGTTAACCACCATGAGGGCTGCTGGAGGAACAATCTTTGTATACGATAGCAGAAGGGATGGGCTGACTGGGTAGCACTGATACCTCACATCACTAGGTTTGGGGTTTCAAGTCCCATCTCCAGTCTGACATGTGGAGTTTGCGCATTTTCCCATATCTATTGGGTTTCATCAAGGTACTCTGGATTCCTCCCATGGTCCAAGGACACGCATTTAGGCTAATTGCTATCACTAAATTGCCCATAGAGTGTATACACTAGATGAACCAAAGTATGGGGGCCACCTGCCTGTGCAATATCTCATTCCCAAACCAAGGGTATAAATAAGAAGTCGGTCCTCCTTTGCCTCCACCCTTTGGGAAAGGCTTTACTCTAGATGTTTGAGTATCGTTGGTGGGATTTGCTGCCATTCAGCCATAACAGCATCAGTGAGGTTGGGTGCTGATGTTGGGTCATCGGGTCCCTTTCTGTTTGTGTGGCCTATGACATCACACCTGAACTCTTGTTGTTTATAGAAGTCGCCACATCACAATCACTTCACTTGTAGTTCACCAAGGCAGAAATTTGATACTGACTTGTTGGGAAGGTGGCATCTTATGATGGTGACGTTGAAACTCACTAATCTCTTCAGTATGACCCATTCTGCCACCAGTGTTTGTTGCTGGCTATTTCAAGGCTGTGTGTTTAATTATACACTTGTCTCAGCAATGAGTATGGCTTAATAGCCCAAGTCCAATAGTATGTGAACCCCCCCCAATTAACCGGTGTCCTAATACTTTTGTCCATATAGCGTGTGTGCCTTGTGTTACGATACCCCTAGTCTAGGGTTGGGGTGTAACAGAATGGATGTGAAAATGGTGAACAGCACACAAATGCGTAGTGAGAAAGTCACTTGTAAATATATAAAGTCACCAAACAGACAATAACAAATGTGATTTTTACACCGATGATAAATATCGTCAGGAGTGACCCAGGCCAAAATAATAAAC
>JAACJT020003322.1:0-10139 GCA_009936485.2 Gymnarchus niloticus | reverse complement strand
TGTGATGGACTGGCATCCCATCCAGGGTGTACCCCAGCCTTGTGCCCTGTGATGGACTGGCATCCCATCCAGGGTGTCCCTCAGCCTTGTGCCCTATGCTGACTGGGAAGACCCGCTGTGACCCTGACATAACTGGATGTACAGAACCACCGAAGTGCATATTTGTAGACGGCTGGAGGAAACAGGACTACCTAGGGTGAGACTGCTACAAACACTGGGAGAATACTTAAACCGGCAGCACCACCACCCATAGCTGAGGGTTTGGAATCGAACTCTAAGCCCCAGTGGTGTGAGGCCGCAATGCCGCCCTCATGTGGATGAATGAATCAAAATAATTCCTTATTTTCATTCCTGATGGCATCTCACTATTCATATGACTATACAACATTCCAGAATCCTTGCCACCCGACCAACGACAAAGGACCCGATCGGCCTTAAACTCACCCAGAGGAGAATGCACAGGACTACAACTAACCTGACAGGACCACAGGGAGATGTACGGTCTGGTGCTGCTGCCCAATCGAGATTTAATAATAAAATATTGTATCTTTAACTGCTTTTTACATGAACCTCCGAGAACATTTGTTCTTACCACTAATACCCCCAGTGGTGGTGAAACATTCATCATTTGCTGGCACTCACACCTGACTGCAGCTCGTGGTTTATTTGTCCTGAGGTTAGTTCGAAGACACCAGATTCAGCCATCACTGTTTCAGGACTCATATCCTCATTATCACTCTGGGCCAGGAATTTGTTCAAATATGAATATAAAGCAGGATGACCCGGCAGAAAAATCCAGCCTGTTCTACTATGTGCTTCTTTGGAGGGCCACATTCCACATCCTGAAAAAACAGCTCAAGGATAGAAGGTCATGCATCACAGTATGGATGAGACCCAGAGATCAATATAGAGAGGGGCAGCATTCCTGCAATGTTGAAGGTGGGGTCTGTGGACTTGGAGCCCCTAAGCAAGGTGCAGTATCTCATAGGAGTTCCTGTTTTTAACATTGAAGGTGTGAAAGAGCAGCGCACAGGGGAGTCGCGGCTCGGAAAGCACTGTCGTTTTTAATTAACGGAAGGGGTTAAATACGGGATGCAGTCTGGATTAACAGAGCTGAAACAGAGGGACGGAGGTTCAAGATGATGCTGCCACTTTGCAGCCAGATGTTAAATAAGATCAGAAATAAATACGTTGGAATAATTTTCACAGCGGTAAGTCTGCCACACGACGTGGTGTCGAGACTGAACCCGTCATCAGTTTGGTAAACATACTGGGCTTATATTTTGCAAGGTGCGTTAAAAAGACAGGAAATGGAAAATCTCAGATGAAAAGGTCAGGAGTCAGACTTTAATACTACTTAGCAGAAACTGGAGTCTTTTTGCATTTCCCTGTTATACTGGGCCTCTGGCTTGAGTGAACAGATATGTCCAAATGCAGACGAGTTACACAGCAAAGGCCTACGTGTAAATTCAACTGGCACGTTGGTCTGGCACGTGCTGCGAGGGCACCTCCCAGTGTTATCTGTGGGTTTTCGCTGCGGCGGCCGTTGCCTTGGATACGCACTGCCATCTCAGAGTGCGCTGGCTGGAGCCCCGACCGGCTGAACCACTGCCGGCTTGGATCGCGGCTGCCTGGGGTCCAATTAGAATCCCTACCTCTGAGATTTCCCAGGAGCGGAGAATACCCCCGCCACAATTACGGCCCATAGCTCGACAGTGCCGTCGGCATGGAACAAACCGGAGCAAGGAGATGCAGAGCAGACACAGCCCCCCCACCCTCCATGTGAGCTGCCCCCACCCTTTCAAAAGACAGATCTCCCTGTTTAGCTTCATCTTGACAAAGCAGCCCCTCAACCCCCAGACTCTATGGGATATGGGGAACATGGGAGAATGTGTCCGTTTACCTTTGCATTAGATACCAGGATTTCATGTGACGCTTTTGGGATGACTCCTGCTTTTGAAATTCTTCTACATCCCTGAACTGAATAAGCAGTTATGGAAGATGGACGGATGGGCATTAGTGCATGGTGCATTTTTGTCATATATTAAAAACCAAAAATAAAGTCAGGCAGCATTTACTTGATAAGATGATCTACACACAAGGCTTAAAAGTGGAGTTGGCGCTAAGGGGGGGGGACTGAGGCAGGCATTGCCCCCCAGATTTTTTTAACTTACCAAATAAAGACACGCCCAGCGCTACATACTGCCCACCCCCCAGTCATGCCAGCCAAGAAACACAGCAGCTTTAAAGCATCCCGCTGTTTAGGTCACTCGGAGGAATGGGACATCTGTCTCATCGGCTGCCTCCTGGAAATTCTGATTGCTTGTGGATAAGAGAAAATAATGTGGAATGTCAGGAAGAAGCTGCATTCCTCCCCCCTCCACCCTGCACCTCTGTATAATACGCAGCCTCTAATTTTGTACACTCCAGTCCATCCCTGCACAGTTAATTGCCCTTTTTCCTCTTGTTTTAAAGCCATCCGTGAGTCAACAGTTTCCTCAGGCTGTTTAAACGTTGCCCTTCCAGTAGCATTTCCGGAGTCGCCTTATGGAAACCCCAGATCGTGGCGTCCTTGGCTGAGTGGCTTGGCCCATCTCCCAAATACATTACCAGTGTCTGGCTATGTCGTTCTATGCGAGTCGAACCCTGGCCAAGGTTACTATCTGAGCGAGCGCTTGGCACCAGATGTTAGTGACTTCATGAGGAAGAAGGAAAACGATGACACAGCGGTGCTGAGGTGCCCGACCTGGCGAAGGAGACTGCCGTTATATACATCAGGCGGATGTGCCTCGAATTACGGAGGAATGCTGGTTCTGGGTAAAAGGAACTTAACCTTTCCGGAAAGTTCAGTTAAAATACAGCAGATCATCATATGTCAGTGTTAGCAATATATATGAAAAAAGAAAGAGAGGAGCTTCCTCTAATTTCCTTTAACTTCCAATTAAATTTCAAATCAATTTCAGTTGTGAAGCTTGCAAATACATTCCAGAAGTGTGAGAACATTTCCCAGAACACGATGCCACATTCCTAGGAGAAGCACGAATGCCAGGCTAGCGTGTCCATGGACAGCTCCTACACTGGACCTTCTTTATCAGGAATGACATATTACCATAGATACTGGAAGCAGGGGGAACATAAAGTACTGGCAGATATTTTAGAAAGGAAAGCTTGCTGTCAGACATCATCCAGCACCCCAAGAGAAACTGAGGTTATGGGCTTCACTCAAATTGCTTTGCCAGCCACAGGGCTTGTACCCACACCCCTTGAGATATGAACACATAGAGCTAACCCGCTGAGCTACATGCCATCCCTTCCCTGATATTTGTATAACCCCCACTTTTCCTGTCTACTTTTTCACGTCCACCATTTCTGAGGAAGCCTTTTTGAATTTGAGCTCATTTGAGATTCCTTGGGAAGCGCCTACAAATTCTCAGATGATTCATACAATTAAGGATGGCCCACTTTGGCCAGCTGTCCAGATCTCATTACTCCAATGAACAAGTGCTTTAAGAGGTGATTATACTTTAAGAGCTCATTTGCTGAAATCTGATGAGCTAAGGGTGTAATGGGACATTCCAGAAAATGGCAGCAGGCTACCATAGCTGACACAAAGCGAGCACTTTGAGGAGAACTGAACCCTTTCATGTTTTGGAATATGACGATTATGAAACAACAACAACAATAAATATTTTGGGATCAAATAGCTGTCAATAGCAATACTCAGCTTTTCCTCTGTCTGCCAGTGTCACGTGACTATAAATGCATAAAAATACCACGTACGTACATTATACGTATGTAAATAATACTCCTGGCCTACAATTAAGTGGTTAAATCCACTAAGTTCAGCAATGAATTTTCCTCAATTTCATACAATAACAATATTAGCTGTGGATGTTTTGACACCATAAAACTGAACATAAATCATCACGCCATCATGATTTGTCATGCCAATTAAAATACAACCAGTATTTAACCATATATTTAACTGTGTAAACAGCGATTGATCAGCTGGGTCACAGCCGCGGGGATACGTACTGAGCGAACAAAACATCTTGATAATCGACTAGAACGTGGGTGCATATTTCACTCCAAAGAGATACAAATGAGCAGCTGTGCGCCCGATGCAGACCACGCTGCATTTGATATGATGGACCCAGTCTGCTTTGCTCTCTCCGTAAGGTGGAGAGCCTCATGAAAGTTTAACGCGCCTGTTGAATAAGTCATGACCATTTGTGACGCAGTGTGATGCTTCATTATGAGGGAGCCCCCCCTACGCGAGAGCCCCACCACTGCCTTCCTCACACTCCCCTGGGTTCCTTCCCGGAATCAGAATCAGAGTTGTCCCGATTCCAGACGTTCATTCAGTACACCACGTCTCAAACTAACAACCATCTGTGCAAAGCTGCAGGAGTGTCGCAGCTACATAGAGCACCTCCGGAGCAGCTGGGTGTCATGCGTGAGTGTTTACGCCGCGTGTGTGTAGACACGACACGGTGCGATGAACCGCTAGCCGTGTGGAACTACTTCTGCGGCTCTGATATTAAATAATGGGAACAGGCACCATGGAGAGCCAGGTGCTCCTTTCCGTTCAATACGGATAAGGCTGCGTCTCTCCACGGGGGTCCCCCTGCAGTCCTCATCCGAGAGGGTCCATAGAGGACGTCTGGAGGCATGACGTCAGACCTCGGGCATCCATCCAGACACAGAGAGGTGCTTATTAAATTACAACTGAGAGCCCCGGTGGTCCAGACGGGGTTCCAGCCATGCCTGCTGTGGCAAGCGGCTCTGTGGAGCTCATGTGCTGCCCCCCCGACAGGACAGAAGGTCAGCTGGGCTGCCGGCCACACGGAGACGGGTTCGAGGCTATTGCCAAGAACACTCATTCATCACACCAGATACATCTGAGATACACATTGCGATTGATCATTTTTAATTCATCCATCTTCTGGAATCACTTATCCAGGATAGGGTGACAGTGAGTCTGGGACCCATGCCAGACAGGGGACATATACTATGAAAGACAATTCAGAGTCACCAATATGCCTAAACAGCACAGCTTCAAACCTCTGCTTGTGCACTGTTTGGACCAGTGCACCAGGAGGATAGCATGCAGACCCAGGAAGCACACGTACACTGTACTCAATGTTGAAGCAGGACTCAAACCTATAATCATGGACACAAGGCCACAGTAGAACCCAATGAGTCACCAAAAGCTTTTTAAACAATTTAAAAAATCATACGATCCCCAAAATGTCTGTTATATAAAAAAAATGCATGTCCCATTCCCTAAACAAAGGGTCCATAAAAAAGCAAAGGTGATGTGCAGAAATGCTCTCCTGCATTCTCTAACCAGTGCGAGGTAGGGGGCGCCCTCCTCAAGTATGGGGAGCAGTGCGAGGTAGGGGGCACCCTCCTCAAGTATGGGGAGCAGTGCGAGGTAGGGGGCGCCCTCCTCAAGTACGGGGAGCAGTGCGGCATAGGGGGCGCCCTCCTCAAGTATGGGAAGCAGTGCAAGGTAGGGGGCGCCCTCCTCAATTATGGAGAGCAGTGAGAAGTAGGGAGTGCCCTCCTGTGGTATGGTGGGCAGTGAGAGTTATGGGGCACCCTCCTGGAGTACAGAAGAAAGTGAGAGGTAGTGAGTCATAGCACCACGTGGAAGTCAACTGTTTATCCCATTGTGAAGAGAGACCGCGAGTCACAGCACCTCCACTTTCAGTCCACAGGCTAAAATGCAGGTTTTCAATAAGGGGTGAGGCAAAAAAAAGTGACTGATCGCAAGAGGCTAACTTAACAGCGAAGGACAGCGTGTATCCCAAAAACTCTCTGTCAAGAGAGCAGGCAAAGCTTTATTACAACTTCTAAGGTTTTTTCTGAAACCTTTAAATAGTTTTCCTTTTGCAATACAATATGGTTTAGTCCTACTAAGGACATTACTAGGATTGAGTGTCCCTGTCACAGAGGAAATGTGAGGTCTGTTTCAGATCCCTTCTATTTTTGATCGCTCTAAACCTGCAAATTTCCGTAACACTCCCCTGATGGACACCCATTCTCAAATAATATTCTGAGGAATATCATGATGCATAAGTCAATGACAACATGGTTTCCTTGAAAGATCGGTTCCTTTAAAAGACAGTTCAGCACTTCTCAATGTTTGAAACCATCTGACACTTTCAGTGCGTTGCTTTCAGAACTGTTTGAGCCCTGTCAGAATGCAGCTGAAACACATTGAGTTGACAAGGTCTAAAATAACCCGGTCTTCGAGACAGGTTCCTCCAGAGGCCGAGGGCATCCCCAGAGGAGGGCAGGGCGTTTGTGACATTTCTTGCTGTGATTAGCTGCAATCCTCTGGAGTTGAGATTCTGAGTGGGAAGAGCTGGTCTAATTGTAGCCCCATGACCTGAACCAAATAAGCTCAAAGATGGTTGCTTCCAACAGCTTCCCGTTGACATTTACCTCAATGGTTAACAGCAAGGCACTGTAGTGCTGGTTTTAAATGGTCGATACTGCCTTAATTTGACGAAACCAGTTCGCAGCATGCAGTGCCTCTGAGAGGGGATGATCGTTGATGTAAGCTAGATTCAGTTCTTTCTTTTATTGTCTTTCCTACACATAGTTTTATATATATATATATATGTTTTTCAAAAAAAATTGATCATTTTTGGCTGAACGGCTCCAGGCCTGTGTGAAAGCTAACAGACGACACTTCAAACGCTCGCTCTAACTGTGTGACTTGTTTTGTCAGCATTTTTAACTTGACTGTTACCCGACTTTGCTGTCTGACTTCGATGTTTATCATTGTGAACATCAGATTTGTTGCTTGTGGGAGTACTAAAACAGGGGTCGTGGGAAAAAATTTACACAATTTGTTGAAATTTTCTTAAGGTGTATTTCTGTCAAACATGATCAAATCTGGCTCAGTATGAACAAAGTTATTGCAAAAATAAAAAGTGTTTAGGTATATTTAAGCAGCAAATATTTACACAGAACTTCAGTGTGACCCTAAATGCCACAACCAGATGTTTCTGGAAAAACAGTTGACAATAATTGAGTCGTTACCTACGGCAGACCTGGCTTCACGGCCATTTCTCAAGAACATCTCTCAAGCTTTTGAGAACTTCAATAACCAGAGCATTAAGTTCAGCTGTCTCCTGTACGATATGAGAAGTCTCAACTGACAAGGGAAAAGTCAGTAAAATATTATTATTAAAGAATTTATAGGATACCCAAGTCATAGCAATGATCAACACAATGGAATAACTTCAAGAAGATAGAATTTAATAATGTAGAATAGACAGCAGTCTTCAGAAAAGCTGTGTGTTGGCGTCTCTGCGCTGTAAAGCTGACAGATGCTCTTTCGCTTATGTCTTTTCTGCACAGAGACGGCAGACATTTTTCCTCTGATTACTGATTTCCGTATCAGGTATCAGAGACACCAGAACTGAGGACTGAACTGAAACGCAGATTTCTACATTTTTTCTGGATTTTCCAGGCCTCTCAACTTTGGCGGCGATGCCGTTTCACGGGATGTTTGTTTAACTTGGGCCCAGGAAACGCGCAACGAAAAGCTCCCTCTAAATTAAACAATGGAATGGGAGCGTTTCCACAACAGCCGGTCAGTTAACGGCTGCCTCATGCCTGGCCGCACCGAAGAGGAAAAACGTGCATCATAGCATGAGAGGGCAAGCCTGCTTTGTCTGGAAAAAAAAAAAAGTGGAGTTCACACTTGGCCGTTTCCTGGCAACCAGGTAGTTCATTGTGAGCACTTTTCCTTGGAGAAATCCCCGTAGTCTCTTTTTTCCAAAGGAGGTCCTGTATCCTGTATCCCTTCATTAGCGTACTGTGTACTGTGATCCGTTGCCAGGCTGGGATCAAATCGAGTGACGTGGTATTGAAAAAGGGAACTTCCTGTCTGTCAAGCGTCAAGTTACCGTAAAGGCACATTGCTACTGACCACATGGACTACAGGGCGCAGTTTAGAGCCACCTAAGGAAGACGACATGAGATGAGAATGGCTTTTTGATATACAACTTTGGACCTCTGCCCCTAGGTGTGGGTGCCCATGCTTTCCAGAAAGCTGATGGTGCTAGGGATTTCACGACGCACACGAAGATTCACCGCTGGCAGCCAAGGGGGCTGAGGATGGCATCGCCATGGCAACCCCCTCCTCCAGTGGCTGGAAGTACAGTAGTTGGCTGAATCGGTTCTTATTTATTCAGCAGTTTGTGTGTTTATATTTAATAAGCTCCTGAGAGTGCTGAACGTGCTGCTTTTTGACCCTCACACCTTCAATATGCTCGTGGCTTGGGATCGAAAACCGTAGCGCCATGCTATTATTGTGATGTGCGACTAGGAAAGCATAGACTATGGGTCTTGCAGAAAATGGCCCCAGAAGAGCTAGCTATCGACGGCCTCACCCTACGAGGGTCGCCATAAAGCGATCTTCTGAATGCTGCAGCTCACACATCGCTTTGCCCGTTAGTGACGTGTTCCAGCTCTCAGCATTTTCACACTGTATTTGCTGCCTGACCTTCTTCCTTATTAAAGGGCCTTAGATTTATGGCTGAATAACCAGGCAAAACAAAGCCCGTTTCAAACTGTCAAATATACTTAGGGCAGCAAGAGCAGAAAACTTCATGTAGAATGTGAGACTACGCACCTTCTGGACACATCTCCAGCCAGGATTTAGCGTGAGTGCTGTGTGATTGCTTGTCTCTTTGTAAGCTTATGAGGTAAATAGTGGATCAAAACCAAAACAAAGATCGCTCTCGATGAACAGGCCCTGGAAGATACTGTGCAGACTGTTCAAGAACAGCAATACATAAGACCACATATTAACCCCGAGAGACGAGGCCGTGTAGCAATGCTGTCACTCTCACACGAACAAATGAGATCTGACACCACGGACACACAGCCGGCTGACACAATATCGGCCTTGATTATATCCTGCAAATAGCTGTTATCGTCAAAGCCGCTCTGCTCCCCGTACCCAGACGCTCTATTACGAACTCTCATCACCCAAAGCAAAACAAAATGCTGGCGTTTGCTTCTGCCGTGACCAAACTCGTAAGGTCTCTATCAGCACCTGGATCAACACACTGGCCGGCGCGACTCTTTGGCGAATGGCCTCTTAGCAGCTCGGAGTTAAGGCTGGTTGCCCGCCGACACAGAGGTGGCGAGGTGTGCAGGCAAAGGCGGGGATGCCACTAAGCTCTCACACTGGCTCCGTGACCCCTCCAGAGTCACTTGAGATCCCTCCTCTGCATCGTTTACCCAAGGGTTCACCACACAGGCATATTTCAATGCGAGTCCTCGAAGGAAAGGAGGACCTGCAGAAGGAGCTCCGGCTTTTCTGTTCTGTTTCATATGAATAGAAGTCAGGTACAGAGTTGAGAAATTTTTAATGCAATTTTTTTGTGGCAAATCATCACTTTAGGGCCCTACAGAAGTATTAATTGGATACAAAAATTACATCTTTGTAGGATCGTATAAAAGGCTAACGTTATGCAAATACCCAGAAAGCAATGCAAAATTAATTATAATAATAATGCTTTTTTATTTATATGGCACCTTTCATACATAGATGCAGCCCAAAGTGCTTTACGGAAAAATGGGAAAACAGGAATACAAAAAACAAAAGTAAATGAATAACAATGAGAAAAATAAAATAGAAGTAAAATAGCACAAAACAAAATATAGGCATTACAGATAAAAAATACAAGAAAACAAAGGCAAACACAAAAAAATAGGATCCTGTGCAATGGATTAAAAAGTTGCGGTAGATTTAAAAGAATAAAAGTAGCAAAAGCAGACATAAAGGGACCTAGGATCCAGGAAAAGGAACGTATCAAATAGCCAAAGTAAAAAAATGTGCTTTTAATAACCTTTTAAAAGCGGTAATCGACTCGGCTTCTCTGATAGTTCTTAGTAATGTGTCCCATAATTTTGGGGCAAAATAGCTAAAAGCTGCCTCACCACTATATTTATGTCTAACTCTTGTTATGCAGAGGAGTCTGTCACTGCAAGATCACAAAGTTCTATGAAGTGATAAAAAGTAAATAGTTCAATTTGTCCTGCCCGGTGCTGGCCTGAGGAGGACGGGCTTCCCCTTTGAGTCTGGCTCCTCCCAAGGTTTCTTCCTC
>JAACJT020003321.1:0-10142 GCA_009936485.2 Gymnarchus niloticus | reverse complement strand
CCGCCCCCCGGTGCGGGCCCCCAGGGCGAGGGGGGGGCCCGCCGAAAAGGTGCGGGGTGAGGGCCCCCCCGGGGAGGGGCCCCCAGGGGCAGGACGGGGGGGGGGGGGGGGGGAGGGCAAGAGTAAATGCCCCCATCAACACAGGGGGAGAGGAAGGCAAGCTCAGCTCCCACTGGGGGATGCCTTGTCATCCACAGAATCTTTAGCAGGTACTGCAGCTCATAAAATTCCTTCCGTGTGAGAGGGGTCCGAATCAAGATTCAAGGCACAGAGTGCAGGAAAACTGCATGCAGGTCAGGTTTTGGGGTGGGGGGGTTCTGTGGTGTTCATGGAAATGAATCCCCTGGATACACATCTGCATATCAAAACCGCAGCAGGGTCACCCTTTAGCACTGTAAGGCAGTTCAGGAGAGCAACCAGGAATCCGCAGAAGGCACGTGTACTTAGACAGCAGGGACCACCACCACCAACGCCCACACATACAGGACCTTCCGCAGTGACCGTGACATCCTCATATCATGTGACCGCAGCAAGGCTACTGCAAGCCCACCTCCCAAAAGGACACTGCTTTCGTCCATTCAGCACCTCCAACATTTGCGTGGCAAAGCAAATTCACCAGTGCATCCCAGTTAAGCAGGTGCCCTGATCTGAGGACATCGGCCAAAAATGGGCAGACAGCCGTTTCAGGGTGTTACATTACAGCCAGGCAGATGACGCAGAGCGGTTAGAGTCGTCGCCAGCAGCCTTGAGGTGTTAATGGGATGCGGCGTGCCGGCAGACCCACCTGTAAGCTCTCCAGCTTGTCCCCACAGTTGACCAGCAGTACTCGAACCAGCAACAGGAGAATCGGGTTACACACCAGGGGGTAGATACTCTCGCCATCCAGGACCAAGCTGCTCAGGATGGCCGCTGTGAATGTGCCAGGCTTCAGCAGGGAGGGAGAACCATGTGAGCAAAACAAGGTAGAGCAGCTCACGGTAACAAGCCCACCCTTCTGAGGTCTCATGGATTAGCAAAGCTCCAGTACCAGTCGTACAGGAACAAGGCAGCCAGCCAACTGGAGTCATGGCAGGGGGCTTGCAAATTTCACCGGACAGCTTCCTCCAGCCCCCAGTCCGGTCACCGTGCCTCCGTAACAAACATGAGAAGCCCGTACGCTCTCTCCCGAAACTAGCACCCCATGATTGTCAGCTGGAAGCGTGTGCCCCTCTCAAAGAGGGACCTAAAACGTGCAGGGGGGTCTGAAGACAACAGAGCGACAGGTCTGGAACGGACTGGGTCTTTTGACGGCTCCGCCTCCCCCAGTATTAGCTCCTAATGTACGCTGCTCTCCGTGGTGATTAAAGGGTAAATTCAACACTATTTGGTGAACAAAGGCAGGAAATCAAGAGGCACAGGAGAAACCATGCTCTGAATTTTACTGACAAAAAAGCACAGGTCTGTGCAAAAATGAAAAGATACCGTAACCACAGGGGGCTGATCAGCAGCTGGGGACTCAGCAGTGAATATGGCTTCTCAAACACACAACTTCAGGCTTAACACCACATCAGTCAAGGCTCTACATTTAGTGAGCTACAACTACAAGCTCTGGAGACTTGAGCTTTATGAATTAAGGACAGTTATGAAGGTAAACCATACATATTCATTTACTCCAACGCTAAAACAGAGCGACCACCCTTTTGAGATTTGGCTTGTGTCAGTAAACACACACAGTAGTCTCTTAAACTCAGCAGTCCTCCTGACAGAGAACAGGCACGGTGCGAACTGATGGCTTCATCTTAAGGCTTCGGTAATGCCCACCCACCATGGGGAAACTGATCAAATTCAGCAGAAGAGCTGCTGGACCGGAGACGAGAGCCCACCCCTCAAAATTTACCATTGGCTGATCTTCCTAATTTTACACAGCTGAAGGCAGTCACACAGCCCACAATTAAAATGATTCCCAGCAGGACCTTCTCCTCGCCTTCACTCGAAGGCTATATCTGACTGCGTAGAGCGCACACCTACACAGCTGAATCCACCGTACAGGAAGCAACCCAACGCCTACCATACGCACCATAAATCACGCTGAAACATTTCCTTTCTTAACAGCAGCAGTAAATCAGCAGCCCTGGAAAATTCTTAGGCAGCAGCACCCATGCCACCCTGACGTGATGACACCGGAGGACCACCCATGTCCCATACGACCCCCAGTCTCACAGAGAACTCATCAGACTGTTAACCTCATTCACCATCTCTAACAAACAGTACTGCGCTGTGAAGACACTGACAGATACCTCCTCTCAACACACAGTTGCCATTCACCAGAGCAGACCTCCATCTTAAATCACAACCCCACCCAGGAGGGGAGAGCATTTAACTATGACTGACTAGCTCAGTTTCTTTTCTCCACAGTGATATAGACCAGATCAAACATGCTCCACAGAGGCCCCACCTGATGTCTCAGAAGCCAATGAGGTGTCATCACATTACGTAATATCTATAGCCGTCTGGTCATCAAAATCCTGATCAACATTCAGTCTGTCACTTACAGTGATAGACAGAAAATCTGCAGATACACCACCAGTCCAAAGGGGGCAATGCTACCTCTGAGTAGTGCTGCAGCAGAGATTTAGGGAGGAAGTCTTCCACGTGAACAGTGAAGAGGGGACCGGTCCAGTTGCTCTGAGCAAAGAGGTGCAGACAGGCCACAGACAAGGCAAACAACACGGCCTCCCTGAAACAGATACAGAAATAACGAGAGTTTAAGGACAAAGATTTAAATCAGGCTTGACTAATTACAAAATACTGAAGGAATGAAATCTTAGTAACTAATAATGATGCACTGGCTAAATACAGTTCAACTTTGAAACATCAATATGTCAAAACTTGGTGAAGCTTGAGTAGACAAGTAGTAATACTAGGGCCAGAACCCACTGTGGCAGACAGCAGATTGGGATGAACCTGTTTCTAGACCTCCATCAAGAGGCACGCTGCCACCCCAAGGTCATGGGCATAGCTGCTCCCTCATGTATGACCCCACCTATTACAGCTGGCCGTATATTTAAAGACGTCGGAACTAGCTGAAGTCAAAACACCACCGAACACATTATTGGGGACATTCTTATATGCAACGTTGTACTTATTGAGAAAAAAAAAAAGCCGTATAGTTCACCCGACCAACACAAGCCTTCAAACAATGATTTTGCATGATTTTGAGTCTTTCACTCCATGTTTTGTGGTGACTTCTTGCCATAAATTGACTTCACTTGTACATCTTTAAAGTCTCAGTATGACTTGTTGTACAGATAGGGATATCCACTTACAGGCTCGGCTAGATTCATTTTAACTGGAAATCTATGATTGGCATGCACAACCGACTATGTAACATGATTTGACCAATCATAGAGAGTGGGTGGTCTCAACCAAAAACAGTGTACACCAAAGTTTGGGTTGCCTGTCTGCAGATGATGCAGCGGGCACCATGGTGACCATCCATCCATCTTCTTAAACCACTTATCCGTAAGGGTCATGGGGAAGCTGGAGCCAATCCCAGCTGACTTTGGGCGAAAGGTGGGGTACACCCTGGGCAGGTCGCCAATCCAGCACAGGGCCAACAGAGAGACGAACACCCATCCACACTCAGTCACACCTATGGGCAATTTAGAGTAGCCAATTGACCTATCCTGCATGTCTTTGGAATGTGGGAGAAAACTGGAGTACTCGGAGGAAACCCACGCAGGCACGGGGAGAACATGCAAAAACCACACATAAAGGCCCGTCGGCGCCGAGGACCGAACCCGGAACCTAATTGCTGTGAGGCAGACGTGCCAAGCACTCAGCCACAGTGCCGCCCTACCATGGTGACCAGTTCTATTTTTTTTTTTACTGCAACACACTGCATGTAAACAAAATCTTACATCTTTTTCAACTGTCTGTAGTGTACAGTCAGGTTAACTGAAGCATTCCCTGACCTCATCTTTGAGATGATCTCTAAGCGGGCTCCTCAGAGGAAGCCAGTACACTGTGGTTTCTATCTAATGGCATTAGCATACGAATCACCTGCTGTTGTGTAGGCGGCATTACCTGGAGACAGACACACAGATAGAAAAAAAGTCAGACAAACAGATAGACAGATAGATACTTTATTAATCCACAAAGGCAGGGTAGGGTATCAAGTTCACCTGAGGCCACCATGGACAAGATGGAGATGATGATGCAAACAACCGTGTGACCACTGAGGCGTGAGACAGGATGAAGAGAGGGGTGTGGACCAAATCAGGCCAAACAATACGTGACCAAGTCCCTCTCGGCATAAGGAGGGTGCTTAGACCCACTGAACAGAAAGTTCAGCCATCAGAGGAATCTACATCCACCCACACAGACAGCCCAAGGACAGAGTGGTGCGGGAAGCTGCACTTATTAGAGATGAATAATTCATAGCATCTTTGGGAAAATAGTCCTCACTGTAATAACCGGGAAGAGTCTTATGACTCAAATAAAAATAAACACTGGAAAATCCAGCCATAGATTACAACCCGCCCACACCACAATTCTGACCAATCCAATCTAACCATCATGCAACAGTAATGGAGGCCAACCACTGCCCTAGATATTTTATTGTAGATGCGATTCCAACTCAAGCAGGTGCCACAACCGAGTCCACTTTTACAAACGTGGCTCTTGACGTACCTCTCTGCCCGGTCATCGCTGGAGTCAGCCAGGTAGGCCAGCACCTGCTTCTCCAGGTAACCTTCCACGCTCTCTTCTGCACCACTTTCGCCACCCAACATGTCCAACACGACAGGACTCAGGAGCACCCCTTCGAAGTTTCCTTCCAGAAGAGACTGGAAGAGCCAACCACTCTCTGCAAGACAGGCACCGGAAATGATGCAACAGGAAGTAAACAGCCTGAATGAGGAATACAGAATCAGAGCTAAACATGTCTGAGTGAACACATGGAGTAAGGTCTCACACCGTGGTTGTTAAGCAGATAGGTGTAGTGTCTCCTGCCTAGTCGTCCATAACCTTCACAATCTAAACCCAGCTCCCACCTGCATGCTCACATTTCACATCCAAACCACACATACAGCCCACCTCTTAGGAATTATTGGACTTGGTCACCCCTCCTTCCCCGTTTATTTCAGAACCACAGTCTGACAGGCAATTAGCTGGCGATGCACAAAAAGAAAATGGCTCCCATAAAGCTGCATGTCTACAAACATCAGCTATGTTTCCTCTCCTTTAGCCACACCTTCCCAGATTATTACTCAAATCCAATCTTCTCATTAGGCTGACGAGTGTATTTAATGATCCCTGTGGACGCTGAATGCTCAGAGCTGCCAGAGAATGTTGCAGGGCTGAGACTCCACCCAACTGCATCCCAACCTCGCTAATGTTCATTACAACTTTATTTCAGGAGGGAGGCTGGTACGCTCATTAACGATGATTGCACTGCTCTCCTCTGGTGGGAGGACAGTAACACTCCGACGGGGCATAATGAACACTGGGTTGCTGCCAGGGGATGGAAGGGTGGGTTGTTAAAATTAACTGTAATGAGCAGTTCCTCCACCTTGCAATGAGCTCTCGGAAGCAGGAGCAGAACAACCACGGCACTATACTTTATCTGGGAACGGTAGCATGGGACATTTCATTATTGCCTTGTCCATAATCTCCTATGTCCACAAACCCAACCTTCTGCAGACCAGCAACCTGGATGTGTTGACAGCAGTGTTCTACAACCAAGGGTACACGAGTAGTTCACAGTGGATATATGGAAAAGTTGCAAAATGCCAAAGAGAACATCGACCCCCCATTTGAGTTCTTGATACTAGTTTACGATAGGGAAGTCAAAAAAGGTTGGGAACCACTGAACTACAAGACCTCCATGAAAAACAACTCATCACCGACTGAACAGCTATTAGATCAGTTAGGGTAGGCTAAGGTGTGGATTTACTGATTCGGAATAACCCAGTGCATGCTCTAGTGGACAAACCTGCTTTAATGGGAAAGGAGGCAGAAACGTATTTGGGCTCTTGACAGACCTAATAAAACCTAGCGGCAGCGAAGTCCAAACTGGGTTTTATGAGGGGGGAAATGAATACTCCACGTAATTCTTCAGCCGCTGCTAATAACGTTTCCATTAAGTCTGAAATTTGTCACACAAGAGTAATTAAGGAAAACTTTTTACAAAACCCCGAGATAACCATGCAATTCCAAGAGGATGCTGGACTGGGTGGGAGACATTTTTCAAGAGAGGCTATACAAATATTAGAAAAAGTCTACAGCGACGGAGGTTCGGTGTGGACGCTGGCACCGTCACGGTTAGCCGCGGTTCATTTTTAGCCGTTTAAGACTGTCGTCAGATCCACGACCACTGCAGCCATTCCTGAGTCGTTAATGTGACGAGCAAACCCCATCCGCATCGTCTAATTAACACTGGAGATCCGACCTAACCTGCACCATGAACTCACTGTCTCCAGCCGTATGCTTTATGCCAGTGTTGTGTATTTATGTTTAGAACATCTTTTTTTAGCCAGCTGACACATAACTTTCACACAAAAAAAAAAAAAAAAATCAGTTCGCACAACACACCAGTAAAGAAAAATCGTGGGGCGTTTGTCGTTAACTCCCAGCCTGAGATCACTGGCGTTTGTATCTCCTGTCATTCTTTAATCATAGACATTTTACAGCCAGTACACGTCAGCTAAACCACTGAACACTTTATTCCAGCGGACCTGTCATCTGTCTATCACGTTACTATGATGCAGCAAAAAGCCGCGCATGTTTGTGTCTGTAAAATGCTCTCTCTCTCACACACACACACACACACACACAGAGTCGTCAGCCAGTATATTCTGTGTAACCGGGCGGATGGCCAGCTCACTACAGAACCACCCGGCAGGAGGAATAAAAAACCAGTGATGACCGTGTGCAGAAGTGCATTTGTTACGTAGATTACACACTGCAAGGGAGCCAGGCAACTGTAATACAATCAAGGCCACGAGGTAGGGTGATACACATGAAAGGCACTTCAGTAAGTCCGGTAAACAAAACGGACAAGGCTTTGTTAAATAACTACTATATTTAACGTAAGGTTAACCGTTGAAAGGACAACCAAGTTAAGATACCGTTTATGACAACCCTAGTATTCGCTGCTCATGTTAATGAACCGGACACAAACCTCCTACAACGTATCCCCCACCTGCTAGCTGACTCGCTGTCTAACACATAAAAGCAGGGCACCGCCTGCTAGCTGGTCAGCCAGCGAGTCACCAAAGCAACGCGGGAAAACATCGCCGTTACGCAGCACACTAATCGCTAGGTTGCGGTCTAAAGGGACGGCGGGCTGTCTCTTTCGGTCCTTTACCCACCGGTAGAAACCAGGATGTTCTGCTTCCACTCCATCTCCTGGCTAGAAGGGACGAAGCCCCGAAGAACCGGCACCTCTACGTCCCGCACCATCTTCGACTATCTTTCAAATTCCCGGTTTGATGTTTTTTTTTTTTTTTTTTTTTTTAATAAGTAATAACTTCCCTCTCCAGTAACCAAGACACCGTTTGCCTTTGCACCTGTCTAGTCCTATGTTTACGGCTGCCCATGTGCTGCATGCAGCTTCAGTGAGCAGCCATGACAGCTTCGCGTTGTATCACGGGAAACTCAGTCATGGAGGCTCGGCTCGGCTCGACTCGACTCGACTCGGCTCGGCTCGACTCGACTCGGCTAGGGGCCGTGGGGATAACGGGGATTATCCGCATTACTCCAGTTAGTAATTAATAACGCAGTCGGACAGTTCAAGCTGTAATAAGCGTGCGTCGTTGTCGTGTCACAGCTTCATTTTACAAAATCTCCATTCTTGGTGTCTCGCGTTTTCTCCCCTCGACCAGTTCTGATATTTTTGCTGTACACTTCCAGTAGAATTAAGTCATGGCTAAACACATATCACCATACTGAATATTGAACAGAATATGCCTGTTTTTTTTATTAGCTTTAGCTTCATTTTTTATACTTTCTGAAATGATTATGATGACCGTTGTTCGAATTTTGCCCGATGTTGTACAATGTTATTTATTCTTGTTAAAAAAAAAACAAAGCGTGTGTTTAGATGTCTGCAGACGGAATGCAGCGCTGCTTGAATATCTGACTTTTTATGCAGCTCTTCACAAAAAAAAATGAAACGACAGAATACTAAAAATATTTGAACACAGCACATTATTCAGATAAAATGGTTTAAATACTATAAATATTTCTTACAATTGGATTTAAAACACCTATATTTTATACTTATATATTATACACTCGTCCATATAAAGGCCCAAAGCCATGCAAGTCAGGTCAGTGGTGTATGTAAATTTCCCGTGTGCGTCTGAGAACGCTATTATGAGCCAAATACTGAATTTTAGCTGCAGTTGGGAAGGTCTGCTTACTACTTCGCACTTAAACAGGGGGTGTAACAGGGAGTTATTGACGGTGTTAGCCTATATAAGTACACTGATTTTAATTAACCCGCAAAGTAAGGTTAAAAATGAAATTTTGCTCGCAATTATCTGTGATCTTAAAAGGTTAAATATTCTACTAAAGTCTGTTGATTAACTTAAAATCTGACTTCACACAATTTGAGTTTTCATTGTAATTCTGTTCCAAACAGCAGCCAGCCGCATACTGGTGTTAACTCCAAAACCAGCTCTAAGCTCTCTTAAATGGACTCAAACATTCCTTCACCTATGCATCCACAGCTCACGTGCACAAGCCTTATGCTTCAACTAACCATGCAGCTTAGAATGGTAAACTGATTAACTGCTTTAGAACTAACCAGACTCTATGTCACTCAATGTTTTCATTTCACTTAAAGACTTTATTCACTGCACTCATGTTTAAGATGGTCAGTTTCTGAGTCAATAAACCCACTTTTCTTTGTGGTCTCCTGTGGGAGGACGGACTCTTCATAAAAATGGGATATGAAATTTGTTTTCATCTGTTAAGTAATGGAGTGCTCTGAAGGTCACAGGGGTTGTTTTTTGAGTACAGCATGCAAGGGCCTCAGACCAAGACCTGGCTGAACCTGGAGCTGTGCATGTATGTGTATGTTACACAAACATACTTATATGCACATAGAATATTGAGTTCATTTCTGAAATGCTGATGAAGATGCTATTCGTTGCTCTGTTATTCACGCCAGTGAAATTGCTTGTGTTTAGAACATTTGTCTGCTTCTTTTATTGTCAAGTGCAGCCCCAGAATATTGACAGGAGGGAACTCTAAAATCGTAATTGAGAAGCAAAAACAATTATTAAATGCAACTTCAAGCTCCAAGAGCCAAACTAGTCCAGCACTGAGGGCCACAGCAACATAACAGGGCTTACTGTGAGCCGCCCTCGGAGGAAAAACATCAAGTTGTGCTTCAGTTTAATGAAACTGATCTCATCTGACCCTTTCACCATCCCTAGTTATTGATTTACTCCAGAGAGTACAGCATACACTTTTCCAGGAGGTAGCATTAGGCTGGGATTTCACGAGACAAAAACAACTAAATGATTCAAAAGCCCAGAAGCTGTACGGCACCACGCTTGGGTGCCTGTCTGTGTGTGCCTTCTTTCCAAAAGCACTGGAAAATTTTTTCTTCCACTCAATTCCTCTCCTACTAACACATTCCGTTCCTCTGCTCCCTGCACCTCTTGGTCAAGCATGACATTTAAGAGGAGAACCCATATACAGCACAGGGGATATTTGGGGAGGGGGGGGGGGGGGTCTCTGGGGGTGTCCTGTTTAAAAAAGAAAAGGAGAGTATAAGGTTTTTTAAAAAGGGAGGAGGGAAGGTAGGGGGGGGGGGGTGGAGGGGGGGGGGGGGGGGGGGGGTCTCTAGAGTGCTCCAGTTTACAAAGGAAAAGGAGCTTATAATGTTATTTAAAAAGCATCACGTGAATAAAATCAGGTACTGTTTTGATTGTCATTGCATACTGTGGAATAAATTTGGACCATGGAAGGAATTTGTACCAAACGTGGACCTTTGCATTGCAAAAAACATTTATTTGTACGTATGCATACAGGAGAGCAGCTTCTCTACAGATCCGAGGTCACTCCCTCCCCGTGCAGCTGACAGTCCCACAATTTATACTTTCTACATACTTGCCACAGACACTGTCCTCGACAGACTGCCAAGGTGC
>JAACJT020003320.1:0-10145 GCA_009936485.2 Gymnarchus niloticus | reverse complement strand
GCATGCCAGGGCGAATTGCAGAGGTCTTGAAAAAGAAGGGCCAACACTGCAAATATTGACTCTTTGCATAAACTTAACATAATTGTCAATAAAAGCCTTCGACACTTATGAAATGCTTGTAATCATACTTCAGGATACCAAAGAAACATCAGACAAAAAGATCTAAAAACACCAAAGCAGCAAACTTTGTGAAAATTAATATTTGTGTCATTCTCAAAACTTTTGGCCACAACTGTAGAGTCTGTGGATCTGATAGTCAGTGAATAATGCTGGTTCTCAAAAAAGATGGAACCCTACACAGTAAAATCAGTTCAGCTGAAATTTGCCCACACCAGTGGATGCACAAACCATCAAGAATACAGAATTCTGCCTGATGTTCACCACACGCATCAGCAGTGCAGCAGTATGTTGTTTTGGAAAAAGTAGAATACAACATAGAATGTAAAACTTGCAACAACACACTGTGACACTGGCTTACATAAAAACATTGCTGCCAATGCTGAAACATCTCAAGACTGTCACCTGAAGCAGAGAGGAGTAGCCTACAGTTTAAGCCAAGCTTAAATCAAACGTCATTCAAGGTCAAAATCATTAAAGACGACAGATGAAATGATCCTCACCATGTGGACGTTAACATTCACGTCCTAATGAATAATTTCTTTGTGTACACAAACGACGACACGAGTCGAAAGACCGCAATATAAAAGTCCTACCAACCAAACGGCGTTACAGCAAAGACCGTGACATAAGCACAAAGTAACAGACACACCGCAAACTATGCGGGGCGATTCCCGCCATTATTAAGACGCGCACGCGGAACATGCGCATTAACGCGCGCAATGAACTTTGGGCTGCCTTCAGTATCCATAGCAACTCGGTATACAAATGCGAACCTTCCGAAAGCGGATCTTCATACCTTCATGCCGAATGTTCCGCGTGCACGTCCCCATTCCGAACGAGACGTTAATACGCATGTTCCGCGTGCACGTCTTCCTTCCGAATGCGCATCGATCGGTGTCTTCAAGTTGCCACTAGTGTGTGATCGTGTGTGTCCTTTTGCGACGGACTGGTATGTTGTCCAAGGTGTACCCCCGCCTTGCGTTCTATGTTCCGTTAGATAGGACCCTGCCCAAGATATGGAGAATGGATAGCAAGCCGGCTTTGCAGACCCTCCTCAATGACCTGAGGTCCGTTCAGTCGTTTTTTCTTGTTTTACTGCTTATCTTGGACCACCCATTCACCTAGTGAGATCAGCACTGCAACCTGTATACAAAAATAACTTAAAGACCACATTTTGAATCTCGGCCCCGAATAATGTTTGCCCTTTATGCTGGTGCTGTCAACATACAAATCAAATTGGCAAATTGATTTCATGAATTGCTGCAGTTGCCTGATTTCATTTCCTTTTTACTAGATTATAAATCGGGAGGGATATAGAGATTCAGGATGTGAGGTCATAACCCAATGGTTGCTGGTTTTGCCGGTGTTCAAAGTCCCAAGTTGAGGCGGCATGTCTCCAGTGCTGAATATAAGTGGGTAAAAGTGTGGGGAAAGTTGATGTAAGCTTTTTTTGGGGAAAAGCGTTTATTAAGAAAGTAAAATAATGAAATTAACAGTTTGGTTGTCTTTTAGCCCCTCTATGGTCTGATCCAAGCGAAATTTCAGCTCACCACACATCTACTTTGAAGGGAAGGATTTCGCTCAGGTATCCATACTGAAGGTGAGCTGAGGTTCTAAGATCACTGGCCTTTTGCCCCTGGTTTGCTGCGGAGGAGTCTGGGGTGTTCGTGGACGTGTATCGATTAGCTGGCGTTCCACGTGAACGCTCGGTTCTTAGTTTCGTCTTCTTTCTCTTTCTTCTGTTCTCACCCTGATTTATCATTTTTATTATCCTGTTACAGTAGCGCGTGTAGCATATCGTAATGTCTGTTTTCTTGCTGATGCTCACTGCAGGAGCTGTATGACCACATGAATAACTCTATGAGTTGCCCTAGAGCTGGAGGTTCTTGGGTGTACTTGGGTAAGGTTCTCCATGGTCTATCTGTATGAGTTCTAGGTGCACCGTGGAACAGGGTGGAGATACCGCTTTCCTTGGAGTACAACGCCGAGTCAAACTCAGTCAGTTTAGGCAAATTGGTCAGATTGTGGGCTGCCTTGAATAACCCAGAGGGGTGAGCACACACGCACACTTTCAGTGTGTCAGATTTATGTAGATGGTTGAACCTAAATAATTTTAAATTAGCTTTCAAACAAACCTCTTTTCATTTTCTCTTGTCATTTTAGGGCCGTCACCCACAGATTTATCACTTCACTTTCGACATAACGTAAATTACGTTCCAAAAAGATTTCTCTCTTATACCTCAACTGATATTCCACAATGTTCAGACCATGCTGTCGATTTTTAGGTCCTTATCCTTCTAAAGTTAATCTTACTGGAGAAAAAGGTAAAGGAAACATTTGTATAAGCTTCTAATAGTCAAAGAGACCCATGTACATTGACTTTCATTAGCTGATTCAGGTCACCAAGTAACTAAAATTGCAGTTATTGGTAGTGAAGGATAGGACAACTAAAGCTTCAAAACCCATTGTGGACAGTTGAGGATACTCCCACCCACCGTGCGTTTAGAAGCCTCATTTAACACCAACATTGACTGGGTAGTTCGGAATACTCCCACCCACCACGGGTTTTGAAGCCTCGTTTAGCGTAAGCATGGACTGGTTAGCTTGGGATAGTTCTACCCCATACAGGTTTTGAAGCCTCATCTGTCCCATCACTAATTATGGAATGCATGAGCAGTATTTCAAGAATAGATTTTCCACAGAAATGTTTTATCAACATTAGATAAAATCAGTAGATTTTTCCATTCCTCCTAGGTTTTTTGTCTCTCCGGTTAGTCGATTAGTTGAGGTCTTGATGACAGTCTTGTCTCTTTTTCCTGCTAAGGAAAACACTGAACATTAAGTTACCTTTAAAATCTGGACATAATTTATATTATTTCCAACCTTGCTATCACAGACAGGAAGTTGGGGGTGTTTACTTCCTAAAGGGAAGCCAACCTAATCTCCCCTCCCTTGGTATGCACCACATCTTAGGGATGATTGAGCATGGGCTAGCTAGCTCCTCGCACTAAAAGTTCATTGGCAGCATATCCAGAGAAGGCGGACCCTCGGAATTCTTCTCCATCTCTGCCGCGGACATTGCCGGTGAAGAACCTGAGGCATCGCTCACAGAGGATGGTGCTGGTGGGGAGAAGATGCACCGGAGTCCTCGGGAGCCGCCAGGCCTCGCCGGAGTCTTCAAAGAGCGACTGGGAGACACTGGACCCCAGCATGCTGGAAGAAGAATGGGGAGACAGAGCCTCTGGTGATGGTACAGCCCCAATCTGGTGGTAGAGGGCCTGGAGTCTGGGCTGGTAGAAGATTGATTCCGACAGCCCCTTGCCATCTTCACCAAGGTACCAAGAGTGGCTCTGTTCAGATTTCACCTCCATGACTTTGCTCACCTTCAGAGTGTCGGGGGTCATTGTGTGTGCTGATGGTTCACAGCATTAGGCTCAGAAAAGCGGCCAGCATCACTTTGACTCTGTGTGTTGCCAGGGTTACCTCTGCCTACCTTACATGGGCCTACAGCAACACTACCTGCTGACCGACGTGGGGGGTCCGTGACTTTGTCGCAGGGGCGACCGGCATCCTCTTTTGTGAGCAGAGACCCTTAAGCGACGCCGTGGTGGCCGTGAGTTGGCGTCTCCCCCGGGGTGGAGGAAGCCCGTCTCAGCCGGCCGAAATATCGCCAGGCGATCTTCTCCCCTGCTTCTTGCGGAGAACGAAAAGCTGCAGGTCGATTACAGCGGCCTGTTCGTCTCCGCCTGGCAGTGTTCACTCACAACTACAGGATGTGGCACAGCAAGGCACGTCCGGCTATGTCTGAGATCAGCCCGGGCTAGGTTGAGCGTTTTTAGCTGCCTGAGGGGGGTGAGGACTGGGGTCCTAGCAGAGTGACCAGCACGTTTCCCTTCCTTCAGGCACCCGTTCCAGAGCCCGAACGGCACTGCTGACGTTAAACTATGGCTCTCACGGTGAGTGCCCATTTTACCTTTCTGTCCGCTTTGTTTACAGAAAAAAACCTTTTTCACTTTTTAAGTTCATCATTATTAACGTAAATGTAGAACCACGTCCTTCGTCCGGAACACTGTCACAGACCATTTTGGACACCAGTTGGGAATTGGCTCTAAACTTTAAGTTATCCTTAAATACTATTTGTCTTGGATGTTTTTATGTATCACATGTTCTACACTTTTACATCTGATTGATGAGAACAGTTTTGTGTATGGATGTGTCAGTGTAAATAGTGACTGTTTTGCCTTCTGCCAATTTGCAGGCTTCAATAAGGGCCACTAATTCTGCTGCTTGAGCCGAATAAAAAGAAGGGAATGAACCTGAAGATAGCACACCGTGTTCAGACACAACAGCATAGCCAACACGATTTTTTCCCGTGTCCCGGTCTCTGAATGCTGAGCCATCTACAAACAGGACAAAATCAGGGTTAGTCAGAGGTGTTTCCGACAGGTCAGGTCTTGGGGTACAGGTTTCCATCAGCACTGCAACACAGTTATGTTCTTCGCCATCACCTGGAATGGGTAGGAGAGGAGCGGGGTTTAGAGCATTGCATTGTTTGATAGTTATATTAGGCATGTCCATCAGCACAGTATTATATCTGAGCCATCTAGCTGTGGATAAATGTGGTGTCTTTTGTTCCAGCAAAATCAGTGAAACAGCATGTGGGACAAGCAAAGTGAGGTCAGAATACCCAGCAATATCTCTAGACGCCAAAACAGCCTTTTCAGCTGCTGCCACTGCATGCAGACACCTAGGTAAGCCTGCAGTGACTGGAGCTAATTTAGCAGAGAAATAAGCAACTGGTCTTAATCTGTCTCCATGTTCCTGGAGCAGAACTACAGTCTGAGTAAAAGTTGAGCTGGGTCAGGTAGTCCTGATGTGGGGGTCGACTGTAAGGCAAATTTCAACTCAATGAAAGCTCGTTCAGCTTCCGGAGTCCAAGTCACCCTATCGTTGAAATTAAGGCCTTTTCCATGGACCATGGTGCTAATAGGAGCTTCTAGAACAGCATATTTGGGAATGGAAGTTCTACAGTAGGAGCACATGCCCAAAAATGACAAGACCTGTTTTTTTTTGGTTTGAGGCTTTGGAATGTTTTGAACAGCTTCAACTCATTTGGGTGAGAGGGATTTGCCCTCAGCTGTGATCACATGACCCAAAAATGCTACCTGTTGCTGGACATATTGCAATTTTGAGAGGCTAGCCTTGTGGCCGTCTGCAGCTAAGTGTTTCAAAAGCTTTATGGTGTCTGTTTCACATTGGTTTCTAGTGGGGCTGGCAATCAGAAGGTCATCAACGTATTGCGGTAATGCTGAACCATCAGAAAGTCGTAACGGCTCTAAACTTCTTCTCGAGGCATCATTGTAAATCGTTGGCGATTCACAATATCCTTGACACAAACAAGTGAATGCGTATCCTTTGCCATTAAAATTGAATGCAAACCAATACCGGCTATCAGGGTGGACCGGAACACTAAAAAAACGCATTAGCTAAATCGACAACTGAAAACCAACGAGCATCAGATGGAACTTGCTCCTAATCGTTATACTGTTTTGTCACATTTGGTGCTCGTGGCTGGACCGCGGCATGTACAGCTTGTAAATCTTGTATGAACCTCCACTCAGTGGGCTGACCCTCGGCACGAATTTTCTTGACAGCAAAAATGGGTGCGCGCACCGGCGAGTTGTCGCACGGGACAATAACACCTGCCTCTCTCAGAGAGTTAAAAACTGGCGTGATGCCATCAGTGGCTTCCTGTTTTAGTGGGTATTGTGGTTGACAAGTCCTACAATCAGATTTAGGGGTTATAACGACTGGTTCACAGTTTTTTATGAGTCCTACATCATGTTTGCCTTTCACCCACAGGGTCTTAGGGACTTCCTGTAGAGCTGGGATAGCTGCAGCTTCAACATCTGACAAAGACTTTGAAGAACTAAACTGTGGTACCAGTTGGACTGTACGTTGTGCATGTACAGTAGCGGAAAAAATCTTGCGAAATGCCTGTAATCTTTTGCAAAATGAGACAGATGCATCCTCTGTCGATTCCCAATCACTAGCAGTACTGCATGTTTTTATAAAAGGGGCCAAATCCTCCCAATTGTCTTGACTGCCTTTGGACAATGACACATGTGGGACCGAATTCAAAACAACCGATTTTGTTCCCGTGTCAATTGCACCAAAGCAGCTCACCGGTGTGTAGAACAAAATAAATGTGTGATACACAGCCTTTCATTTTTAACACTTTCTTTATACCACCTACTTCCATAGTCCCTGTCTGGACCTATGCTGACATGTGATGTGCAAGGAAGAGAATCAGAGTTTTGGAGTTGTGTGCCTATAATAGAAGTAGACGAAGCTGCCTCCTCCGACAGTGCTGCACTTATGTCACCAGTCTGTAGCTTCCATTGACATGCATACAACAACTGGTCAGGTCTATATTCAACATACATATGCGCCTCGGGGTTTTAATCCCAATCGTCACGATCAATTACAGACACCCCCTCGGCAGGGGAGATTAGACTAATGCCTGGTCGGCACATTAAATCCCTACCTAGGAGATTAATAGGACAACAACTGGAAAGTAGGAAAGCATGTCCCACCTCTTTCTGTGAATTAGTTACACATTTTAGCAGAACAGTGAAATGTTCCTTAACTGTGGTCCCCGATGCCCCAACAGAGTGAACGTAATTGCCGCTAAGCTTTGGAGGATCAGTGAATTCGTCCCTTCTTATGACTGAGTGGGTAGCTCTTGAGTCTACTAAGAAAGTAATTTCTTTTTTGTTCACTAATAATGTATACTGTGGTATCTTCTGGTAAACTGATGAACTATACTTAGTGTATGTACGAATGACAGGTTTGTTGATATTTTCAAGGTGTCTGATTGCTTCCCAAACTCTCTGCTGTGTGTGTGCGCAAACCTCAGGCGTCGGGCGATCCTCAGGCATCGGGCGATCCGGGGTTGACTCAGACTCTACCTCACCCCCCTCCACGCCTCAGTCCGCTTTGCTTTGGTCGGGGTCTTCTTGCTTGGGACAGTCAGCAGCCCAATGTACCTTCTCATTACAGTAGAAGTAGACGTTGGGGTCATAGGGCTGGCGTGGTTGGCCACGTCCTCTTCCTCACACTCCACGGCCTCGTTCTCTTCCCCGTCGTACGGGGTTGTTTCCCTCCTGGGCTGACTTGCACATCGTCACAGCTGCCACGTGCAACTCTTTTTCAGTCTTTTCCTTCTCCTTTCTTTGACGGGCTTTGATGTTAGTTTCTGCATGCAGGGCATGTCGGCGGATTTCACTCAGCCTGGCTTCCGCCCATCCGATGCAGGAGTGCTTGACGCTCGCAGCGATGTCTGATCTTAAGCCATTCATCAAGCAGTTCCGAAGATGACCCTCCCACAAGGCCACCTGGTCCCCCAGTTGGGATGGCTGTGGGATGCCACTGTAGGTGTTGAAGACGTCCACGAGTCGCGCATAGTACGCTTGTACTGATTCGTCGTCCTTCTGTTTGCAGAGGGAAATCTTGACCGTGTCAATCTGGACTGGCAAAGCAGCTTTAATTTGGTAGCACATTCTTGTGATAGCGAGCCTATATGCTGCATTATCTTCATGATCCCAGTCACGGTGTCTGCGGCGCTGCTCCTCGACTGGAAATTGTGCAGATATTTTTGTCCAGTCGGCTGCCCCTAATTTCAAGATTAGGAGTCGCTTCAACTCAACCACTGTTGGACTGAACTCCTGGCAGAAAACCAAAAGGTCTTTTGTAAATTTTTCTCCTGAGTTCTTTGGATGTGGCAAATGGGCCATTGCATTTTTACTGTCCGCTTCTGACCAGGGACGGTAGACTAGGTGAGCTCCCTGTGCTCCAGCCACTTCAGTTATGGGCAGGGTGGTGACCTCGCCGTACCTCAGTCGACTGCGAGTGTGGCCGCTGATGGGACTAAAACTAGAGTCCGTTGAAGACGAAGGTTCTTCTCGGCCTCTGGCCCCTTCCTCCCCTGGTTCTCTGCTCTGCAATAGCACTAGTGAAGAGCTTGCGCTTTGGGTCGGTGCTGATAGGGAAGGTGCGGTCTCAAACTGCTGAGGCGGACCGTAGGGAAAGGGTGCACGGGCGAGATCATGGTCAACTCCGGAACTCCGAGGCGCTGTGGGATACAAAGAACACTCTCCCTGAGTAGGGTTATCGGTCCTGTCCTGTTTTTCCTCATCCTCTACCGCTCTTACGGGTAACTGTTTCATGCTTTGTTTTCTTTCCCTAATTTCAGCTTCTTCCTCCCACTTGTCTAAAACCATCATATGTTGTTCCTTTCCTTTCAACTCTACTCCTGATATATTTTTTTCTGACTTCACCTTCTAACTTATTACGCAACTGCTGCAACTGTTTACTGCTAAAAGATCCCCCTTTGTGAAATCCATAATTCTTAAGCCACACTGTCAAAATTTTCTCATCAACACTATCAGGACCACATTTCTTATTCATACACTCAATAAATGGTGATTCAAAATCAGGCCTGTTGTTTGGGTCTGGTTTGGTTGCCGAGTTCCCCATCCCCTCGTGCTCAGTGTTTTCTTTGGAAGCTTCCTATTTCTCTCTCTGCATACGATCGTCGCCGTATGTCCAGGTTGTCTTCCGCCACAACTTTGGTTGAAAGGCCACTGGAGAGGCAAGCTTTTAGAAAAATCTGTACCCCTTATGTTTATTCTGAACTTATTCTAAAGCTGTCAGTCCCCTTGTTCAACCACAGACACTTATCAGTGTTCGCCCTGAACAGAATCTCATCACTCGAGCACGTGAGGCAGGAGTTCCCCAACCAACCAACCTCAAAAATTAAAACTTATTTTTCCCTGAATAATAATAATAATTATAATTTTCAGTGCCTTCTCACCGTTTTGCAATAGCGGTGGTCGTTCACCCTCATTCTCTCTCTGGGGAAATCCCTGTGGTGACAGTCCGGGGCCCCGACGGCCGATCCTCTCTTCTCTGAATCTACCGAGGTAGAGGCTGGTTGACGTTTGCACCAGGATGATCAGTCACCGTCCGTCGATGGCTCCAGACAAATCACTCAAGGGATCCCATCCTCGTTGCCAAATTGTCATGGAAAAAATTATTTTACTCAAATAGAGGCGAGAAAAACACTGAAACCCAGGTCTGAAAATATACTGTGATTTATCCTTTGCAAAGAAGGTTCACATTCACAGAGTGCAAAGCAGTCTGTCAGAATGGAGCAACTTCCCATTCTGTCTACACAAATTTATAGCCTGACAGCAAAGGAAATGTCACAAATGCAGCTAGACGTTATTTGACTGAGGTCTGATCGAAGTTAATAAAAAAGAGAAGTTAAACAGGTCAAATCTAGTTCAGTCACCCTAAAAATATATGTGGTTTGTGAAGCCGTGCCTCAATCTCAAAGAAAAGCAACTCGCGGTATAGTTACACACTCAGACAAACAAAACATAAGTTCATAAAGGTAAAAAGGTTAAGAAAGATGAAACAGAAAAGTTTTCCATTACAAGTCCCAGCTTCTGGACAGGTGTTTAACGTGAGCAGCTTTTGGTAAAACATTCAGCTGTATGGATTATCATTATATGATTATCAAATCATCTTCGTCGACAGAAGAACCCAACAAGCATGGAGAGTAAAACTGTCCTCTGATGTACAGCAAACAGGAAAAATCCATCAAAGACTGAATAAGAGCGGCGGGGCTGTGTGTGTGGGGGGCCCTCACAAAATTAACACAGTCTCAGGACAGTTTGCTTGAAATATTCCCATGGCTAGAAATATGAGCCCATTAGTTACCAACAGGAGGGGTAAATATGCTGATTACCCATCGAGTTTACAAAGCGACAACATTAATTCAGCACCCAGATTGCATTTCACGTAAAGCAGCAGCGAAAAGAAAGCATATGGTAGAAGCAGCAATGAATCGTATGGCTAATACGATTGAAGTTAATGACGGAACAACCGATTGGTCAGTTCGGGATACTCCCACCCACCACAGGGTTCGAAGCCTCATTTGTCCCATCACTAATTGAAGC
>JAACJT020003319.1:0-10146 GCA_009936485.2 Gymnarchus niloticus | reverse complement strand
GCGTGCGTGCGTGCGTGCGTGCGCGCGCCCAGTGATGGACTAATATCCTGTCCAGGGTATCCTCCCTGTCGTGTGTCTTGTGTTTCCTGTGAATGGCTTCTGGCTCACTGTGACCCAACTCTGGGTAAGTGGTTATGGACCATGGCTGACAGGACATATGAAAAAAGACATGTAGAGCCGATTGCCTGTTCATGTGGGATTTTGCAGAGAATGCACTGACTGTACTGTAATATATCAGACTTTTCCCATGATTCTTTTATGCTTCCATTTATAGCACTGCGCCCGTCAGTGAAGCTCAGTCTATAATATACTGTACATTGGCTTCCTGTCTTACTGTCACGAAGCACAATTTTTCTGTTGCATGTGTTGCAGTGACGGCAGTTGGGGGGCGGGGGGCGTTCATCCCTACCTCTGCCCCACCAGCGTCATACATACACCACTTTGATTTATGGCATTCTGACTAACCACTATCTGAATATTCTCCATCCTGTCAGACAGCTGCCATGTTTTAATCTCCTGCTTGAGGGAAACTTTATTCCCCCCTCTTATTATTAGGAGGTTGATGTTTTACCAGTTAACTTTTGCTAAGACCTAACATTTTTATTCTGAAATTGCTAGCAAAACTGTTGTATGGTATCAGACCTGCTAGGTTTCATCATGGTAACTGAATACTCTTTTCACAGGAGAATTAGGGGAGCGGTTGTTGACATCTCACTGTAATCATATACCATAAGTCCTATAAGGATAAATAGCTAATTATAGTTTTGGATGTAATCAAACATTATCTTTGTGGTCTTACAAATGTTGCTGATTGGCCATAAAATCTGAAACATTGATAGCCGGCAAATCCTGCTTCTAATTTATTTAGTAGCCGCTTTTGTTCAAAGCAAAATACAACTCATAGAGTACTTCTGGGGTTAAGGGCCTTGCTCAAGGGCCTACTGGTGACACAAAGACGTTTGCCAGCCATAGGATTTGAACCAACGACCTTCCGGTCACTGGCATCTAACCCTCATAGCTATGCGTCACCCCATCCCAGACAGCATCCCTCTCCCGCCCTGGGCTGTGTCGTCCTCAGCCGTCTGATGTCATTTTGCGTCACCTCAGTATGCCTGGTGGCCTCCTCTACCATGAACTGTTATGCAGAGGTGTTATTAATAAAGCCAATCTAGGATGAAGCTCAGGGGATCTTCTCAGTGCAGAATGTACTTTGCTGCCTCCATAGGCTACTTTGCAGTGTCAGCAGAAAAAGGCATATTGGCTCCGATGCTCCTTGTTCTTTAAAGTGTGATTAATTTCAGCAGTGAGTGTGACTGTATGTTCAGCAGAAGCAGACCTCTTTTTGGGAAAGCGTCTTTAGACACTGCTGCAGGTACAAACTGAAAACCAAACTATGGCTAGTAGACAGCAACTGTCAGCATCATGACAGGGACTTTTTTTCTTATTTTTAGCTGGTATACCTATTTAAAGAAACATATACTTTTTCTTGTTTCTGCAGCTGGATGTTTTACTGGAACACTTTAAGTACGTGGTCACATGGGTCCAACAGCAGCCTCCCTCCCCTGCTCATCTCTCCTGTCTGCCATGATAGATGCCCCCACCCCCCACCATCACGATGTCCCAAACCCTCACATCCTCACATCCTGTGCTTATTTCACACAGTCGAGCTGTGCCCACTCAAATGTGGATTGGTGGAAACATTTGCTGTGGTGTTTAGATAAACCAACCAGTGAGAGCATGAATATCTCACAGTAATGAACGAATATCTCACAGCATAGGCCCAGCCTTGTCTCCCACAGTTATGGAGACAGAACCCGCTGATATATCCTACCACTAAAAACAATGTGGCTCCCATTGGTGCAGCTCTGCTGGCTTAAGTGAAACCCCCCCCCATCCCTAAGGCACAAAGCTTGTCACCTTGCATCTGTATGGCGCAGAAAGACCAGATCCCTCCACATATGGTATTACAGACTCCGGAATCCAGAGTAACTCTAGAAAGCAGTATAACTTTCTGGATGTAGTCCCAGTGAAAACTAATTAATCTTAAGGGTGCTTTTGTCTGGTTCCTCAACTGAGTGCTGCTCGAATCTGGCGAACCCTATCAAGATACGATGGATTATGAGGTAGCTGAGATTGGTTTCATTTTTGATGAGGTTCTTAAGCCACGCTCCTTAGGCAAAACATCCGGTATGTTCTCTGTATCTGTCGTTGCTTTATCGCACTCTGAAAAAGTAGCTTTATACAAGACTGTACATTCTGTACTGTTAATATGAGAAATCAAACTCGTATGCATTGAGCGAACACCTTCTCACTGATTAAAAAGCTGAATGTAGATTTCCTTTACAGCCAGGAGGTATAAACATGAGATGAGAGGGTGAGGAAAAGCCGTTTTCAGCAGGTTGCCTCTGAATTGGGCCACTTTAAACCAAATCAAATGCCTAAATGGAAGAAACCTTAAAATTTCTGTGCTATGCAAGGCTTCCTTATACTGTTAATGTGTGCTGTTTTTCATTTTCCTAACAATACCCTTATTAGAATTTAGTCTGAAATGACATAAGCTCACAAACAATGTAAGACCCCTGCCACTCAGTCCTTAATGAAGTTTGTTTTTGTCAATAAATGACTTTGGTTTTCTACTAATATTTTCGTTAAATATATCACTTCCGTTATGCGCATACCATCCAATTGTACGCATGTTTTGGAGCTATCTTTTTTTTAAATTTTTTTTGGCATATCTCTACCCTGACCCTCTCCAAATATGCTTCAGCTTTTGTGAGCAGCATCACAGGTAGACACCAGACCATTAACCATTTCAGTAGGAAGTATCAGAATCACTTTTCAGAAAAGCGTTAATTGCTAATGAGGGTGTCTGTCTTTGGCCTACTTTAGCCTCAGTATGGTTCCCAAGTCTCAGGTGGTGGTGAACCTGACGTCTGAGGTTCCTGGATGAGAAGGCAGAAAAAAAAAACACTTGAGCAGTTCTAATAGGGGAATGTGACAGACAATGTATTACATTGTAAACAAATATAGCAGCTAAGGTGGAGAATCTCAAACAGGCCTAACCTGGGGTGGATTGTGAGAGACAGAGGCTATCTCTGACACCGACCAGCGGAATGTTCCATAACTAAAGGCTTCATTGCCTCGAGTTTTAGTTGGTATACAAACGTCAAAAGAACTTCCATCGTACAATTGGATGGTATGAGTCAGCTCGCACATACTAATGAGTTTTACTAAAATTATTGAGGCCCTAGATATCGCCAAGCATTTTTAAGGAAGAAGGATCATTTTTTTTGAAGTGCTAAATTTAGTTGGAGATACCTCTTATATGGGGCATCACAGCTGACTAGTCACCTATAGGTAGCATTCCATTTCTAATATGTTTGAGCATCAATAACTATATTCTTGAAAAGAATTTTCATGGGTATTAAAAGAAAAACGTGTGTCATAAACCACATTACGGGTTCAGAATGATTATAATCTAATCCACATTATTAACTCTGAGAAGTGTGTTTTACAGAGGCTTACAGATAAATATTTCTCTCTCAGGGTGTTTTTTTTTAATAAACTTAGTTGAAGCAGTTTGATAAGGAGATCAGGATAGATTATTATTCTTCCATAAGCCTAAGAATGAAAGTTGGTTTTGCTTTCATATGTTTGTTTCCCATGGTACCAAATGTTGGTATGAAAAAAGTAAAATCGGTCCCAGTATTAGAGCCTGATGAACTCCATATTCAGAACTTTATATTTACCCCTGTGGTACTATCAGTTTAATATGGTCATTTCTGAAAGTGCTCATTCATATTTTAGAACCAAGTATCATCATTTTCTCATTACATATTTCTTTGTTTTTTTTCTAAAGCAGTCTGCAGTTTTGTACATTTGAACAGCTGGCTCACTTAAGCAGGAAGTAAACTGTTGCACGCTGCCTTTTGAAACCTTCATACTGTTTTGCATGATGCCAAACAGAGAGGTTACAGTTACTGCAGTGCTGTATCGTCTACCCTTACTCTTATTAATAAAATTAGCACGCCAGTTTACGGGAACTGATTTTTGTCGCTAGGTCACGTGCATTGTGTAGACCAGATATTGTAGGTTATTTGTATTTTAAATAGTTGAAGCCCCCAAATATAAGTTGTTTTCGCAGACCCCCCCCATCCCACCTGTTTCTCGTATGTGCACACTTAGTTATCTTTGTGACACTGTGTCCTCTGCATTGTCACGTTGGGGTGACCTCTGTGCGTATGTTTGCTTCTCAGTGGGAGTGCATGTGGTTCCTCATCCTTATCACCACCTTCTCTCTGCTCCTTGTCTGGTTCTACTTCTGGTGGGAGGCGCACAATGACTACGACGAGTTCAACTGGTGAGTGTGGTGTCGCCCGTTGGGTCGTTTGGGGTGGGTGGAGGCGGGGGGGACTGGAAGGTCAAGTTTATAGAGGTGTGTCACACCAGTAAGACTACTTATAAGGGCATTTTTACAAATTATGCACATAAACCAAATATTAGCCCAGATAACTTCTAAGAATGGTGGATGCCAGTCAGACGCTCGAATACGAGTATTCAGTATACACTGTATATGTGCAAACACGTGCTACATGTGGACTCTGGAATTCACAGTGGGTAGACTTTGGTGAAGATAACAAAAGGCTGTCCATTCTTGGTGGCTTAATGACATTTCCACAAAGCAGTTACATCCTCTTGTTCTTCTGCCTATGTCGATGAAATACGAGTACTACAGCAAGGTGCCTTCTCTGGTTTAGGGTGTGAGTTTCGGGATTTACCGCAGTACTGTACCGGTGGATACATCCTTCTAATGTGGATATGTTTAGATTTTAATTCTGTTTCTCCTCCGATGCCTTCCTTCCCTGTTACTGCCAGCATTCTGGGCTGGTAGTCTTGACTAGACACAGCTTTCTACAGATTGTGGAGTACCAGAGAAATTTCTGCTCATCACCATCTGAAAAATGCTGCCTAGATGGGACAGCAGGACACATTTTAATCTCTCAGGTTCATTTCATTGCTGAGGCGTGCGAGACATCCACCGCGTGGTCAGACATTTGATTCCCAGCCGTGTGTTATTGACCGCCCACCACCGGGCATTTACGTTTTAACGGAGTTAAATACGACAAGATCAGATGTAGTGTTTTTACTTGGTACTGCTGAAGGTGAAGTCCAAGGTGCAGGACATCCAGCTTGCTTCAGAAGATAGAAGAAAGGATTAAAAAAATACCATACTTGGTAAGTATTGGTGTGTACGGTGCATTGTCTCTTATAGAAATGATGTGATGATAATATAATAATAATTAAAATGTCTTTGCTTGTTAAAGTGGTGTTTTTTGTAGTCATGGTGTTATGGGTTTGCCATTGGCTGGAATCTGCCTGCTCTTTATCGATCTGTCAGACTGTCTCTCTGTTGCCCTTGTTAACATGAGTGAGAGCTCCCCTCTTATTTCTTATTTGTGTCTTTGGAACTTGACAGCTGCTTACAGGACCTTCTCCACCCCACTTGCTTCTGCTTTAACATGTCAGTCTGTTTCTCTGACAAGTTTAAGTACAACGCTGCAAAATTTGGAACTGTGTGTGGGCCCCCACCCCAAGCCTGCATCCATCGAGAAGCCTCTAACCCTTTCGGATGACATTCTGTGGTCACCCCCCCCCCATTCCTGTCTCTCCTTTCATTAAAATCCACTGACCTGTTCCCTTAGTCTTCGTGCTGCCTCCACATTACATCATGACAGCTACCAGGAGCCTGCTGTTAGCCAGACACGCGTCCACATCAAAACAATCCCGTGTGTGCGGCCGTGCATCTGTCGTCCGCGCAGATGCCTCCACCAAGGGACGCTTGCAGAATGACTGATAAGGAAACCCGTCAGTTTTAAAAGTCTCCCTCACATTCGTTCTCACCTCTGGTTGTGACGTCAACAAAGGGATCCTGAGCTGGCTAGAACGTGTGTGGAATTTCATGTAGTTTTATATGTTTTCCTCTGCCCACTCCTGACTTGCTGACATTCTGAACCTGGGTGCGGTTCTGTGATTTACACTGCATCGTGAGCTCTGCGGACCTCCTCTTCCTCCTCATCAAGTGCGAGTACAGGACCTCAAGGATCACACCAGTTTTCAAGCAGTAACTTCTTCAATCATGGTACCCAAACAGACAGTAGTAATTGTGTACCAT
This sequence comes from Gymnarchus niloticus, assembly GCA_009936485.2. Classification (NCBI taxonomy): domain Eukaryota; kingdom Metazoa; phylum Chordata; class Actinopteri; order Osteoglossiformes; family Gymnarchidae; genus Gymnarchus; species Gymnarchus niloticus. The sequence continues at coordinate 3,974 of JAACJT020003319.1, read as the reverse complement.
GCATAGGTTTGACTGACAGAGATGCACGTAATGAATTAACTAAAATTAATTTCTTCCCGAGGGTTGGATATTGGATCAGTATGATATTACTGCCATCAATGGGGTTGAGGCAGGGGAATCCGACTTACTGATGTCTCTGGCTACTTCTTGGTCTTCAAGGTCATTGTATAACAGATCGGGAGAGTGGAGCGATGGCACCATTCCGATCCTGGCAACGACGGTGGCGGGGTTCACTTATATCACGTTTTTATTGGTGAGTCGTCACCTCGTCGGACACACGAGGCGAGCCTGGACAGTCGCCTCGGCTCTCGAGGCAAAGAGCGTAACTAAAACAGGGACTTATTTAGCTTTGCCTTGCAGAAAGACACCTGATGCTCGTCATGTGACTTTTCCCGTTTATTTTTTTTTTTAACCTCAAATATCAATCTGTTTTACTAATGGTGGGCGTGATGTCAGAATTAGTACTGAGGGTAACTGAGATCCGTTTTCTTTTAGGTTCTCGCGCTTTGCCACATAGCCGTGGGACAGCAGCTGAACCTGCACTGGATGCACAAGGTACTGTAATGAGGTTCAGTCGGCTTTCTGAATACCCACCATGCTAATTCTCGGGGATGTATGTGCTCCTGTGCTTCTCACCTGGTGGTAGAGTTAGTCACAATGCCCCAAAAAGCCGGGGAACAGAGTGGTCCTGGGCCTCTGCGAAGGGCCACCCTGACGGCGTCGCTGCCATCTGTCCTCGCCCCCTGCAGGTCGGCGTGACTGCGGCGTTGCTCACCACCGTCTTTGGGATGATTTCCGTCAGTCAGACATGGGGAGAGGAGTGGGACGTCATCACCATCTCTCTCCAGGTACGCCGATCCGCCCGAATGCTGTTCTCACCGTTGCCAAGCAGTGAAAGCATTGGCGTGGTCTCATGACTGCTTTTACTAGAACTGAGCGCCAGCAGATAGTACATAGGAAGTGCTCTGGTATTTTAATGGCATGTAATATTACTGCATACTGAAAAACAACCTGGTTCCAGTTCACAGACGTCGTAAACCGACCGTTGTACACTAAATCATAGCATTGTTTCCTGTTGAGACAATGCTATAAATGAATATCTTCCTGGTTTTAGTCAGGTTTCCCAGAAATATGACATTTAGTCATCTAAAATCCAAGGTGGATCAACAATTAATGCTTAAGTAAAATATGAATATTTAGTCAAGTGCATTAATTATTATCGGTCAGTAGAGTAGTTCATTAATTACATTCCATCATACGTTAATCGATTTATGAAAGATTCTGATGGATGATGGTTTCTGTTTTTCCTATGTAACGGTCACATTAATCGTTTTATGATCGACTTGGATCGACGGTCACTTTGAGTGTGCAGAATGTGGATGTGGATCCCGGTGATTCTCTCTATCTCCAGGCCACAGGCCCATTTCTGCACATCGGAGCGGTAGTTGCCATGACTGCATTGGCATGGCTGATCGCCGGCCAGGTCGCCCGTGCGGAGAGAATGTGTAAGAGCCGTCTCTATCCCCGACAATCGTGTATCGGCGCCGAACAACACGCTTCCCGTCAGTTTAATTAATTCTGCGGGTTTCAGCCCGAGAGCCAGTGAGGTGACGAAGGTGGCACGCGGTCCCCAAAGAGCTCACTCACTGGCAGTGGGGTGGATTTACCCACCAGCATTCTCCCAACAGTTTGTGTGCATGCTGAATATTGCGAGATGATTCAAAAGCCTTCCTGCTCCCCTTTGGACTGACATCTCCATGTTAATATCACGCAATCACCATTTCTTCACCCACGTGATGAAAAATTTCATAATTTCTGTGCCTGTATAGCACCATTTGAAGCTGAGCCCCAGCCACTTCTGACACCAGAAATCTCTCCCCCTGCTGTCTGAAGGGTTAATGAGATCTGAGCATAGGTTTGACAAACAGTCACGTTTCAGAGGAATGCCAGTGAGTCCTCCCCTGTCTTACTTCTGTAATTAGAAACATTCTGGTACATTCCAATCCAGCCTTGAACCCCGCCTTGAACTGATATCTCGCCTTTACTTATATGACCTTGTTTTGTGCAGGAAAAAGGACAGGTCAGGAAGAGCCATTTTAGTGGTTTGTGTTGGTGTTGCGTAACCTTGGTGATGGGAAAAGATGATCAGAAAAATATTTTGAAGGTTTTTGGACTCAGTTTTTTTTTCTTTCAAAGTTAGTCATTTTGGGAATCAGTGGTAACTGCTACAGGTGTTGTTGCTTTACCTTTATATAAAAGAATAGGAATTTAATATTCTTCTTTTTCAATCTCCCCTCTCCCTGCTGTCTATTTGAAGGCTTTGCTGACATCTGGCCCTGCTCTAAGATGGACTTTTCTTTGCCCCACAGCTTTCCAGGTGGTCCTCCTGCTGTTTTATGTAGGTGCCCTTCTGGCACTTTACCTGGCACCCTTGGCCATCACGTCACCGTGCATCATGAACCGAGGCGATCTCAAGACAAGGCCAGCTGTAATTGGCCACGAGGGGGCACCGATGGTGAGCTAGCCAGCGTGACCAAGTCAGTAAAGCGCAGGAATTGAAGTAACCCTCCCCATACTCTTCAGTGTGTCCTCCACCACCTTCAGAAGGGATTTAAATGTCAAACCCCACCAATACAATCACTTTCTGTTGCTTCTGTGGCGAGTATCGATGTTGCTGTCTTTTTAAAGCTTTAAAATAGGACACGCACAGAATACAAATGCCACAAGGTGTAAGACTAAGACTCAGTCTATTAATATGGAAATTTCACAGTGCATAGTAACCCTATTCTAAGAGTGTTTGCAACGACAGTTATGTAGTTGTCAAAACTGACATTGAATAAATCAGTAATACCCTAAATTTGACTTGCGTATTTTCAAAGCTTTGGCACAAATTGTATTTCTCCAACAACTGAGCAGATATCGATTGCCTAATCAGAAATCGTGTCTGTCATTACTATCAGCCTGGTCGATCTACTGGGAAAAATTTGAAGTTCAAATGAAGAGCTATTTAATTGTTCATTGGACGTGTTTTTTCCAGTGTTTTCCCTGTTCTTAATACATGGAGCTACGCCTAGAGGGCCAGATGCCAGACTCGCAATCAGTTGTTTTGAAGTGCTTTGCTTCAGCTTTGAGAACGGCTGTGTTTTAACACCGTGGGCAGCGTTATATGGTAGAGGAATTTACACAGTTAGAGTTAAAAAACCAGGCTACTTTTGTGGTTTTGCCTCTATTATGGCCAACTGCAATTAGCGTCCTCGCGAAAATCAATCCCAATTCCGCGGCCGGTCTTAAAATATCACCCTCACTGCAAAGCTGGTCACGGGAATCACAAATAAAATTGATTCGTCACAGACCTCCTGTTTAATTGATGTCAGGTTTATTTTGAAATTTGTTAATAAAACGCAGGCAGTCGCCTAGCAGACGAGTCATGGGTCAAGAATCAAGGATTTCTAAAGGTAAATGGTACTGGTCTCCATACACTACATCTACAAGTCTGACTGTTGTTTCAGAGTTATTAAACTTATTTTAAACTGTCCTTATCCTGTAATCACTTTGATATGCTTCCAGACATGCAAGTGAAGGGCCCAAACTTGCTAAGAATATCTCTCCGCATCTGAGGGAGAAAAGTAATTTTTGTAGCTCACCTTGTGTTTCAAGTCGACTTAATGCCCAAGTAGGTTGAACCCCGAGCATCAGGACTGTGCAGGATTTATTTTTGTTTGTGCAAGTAGCGACCCCCACGCTCCCTCCCCCCCCCCCCCCCCCCCCCCACAACACCAATGTCATGGCCCCACCGTCCCCATCTTTATTTCCTCTATAATTTTCACCTTAAATGAGTTCAAAGAGTGAAACATATATGTCAACCTCACATTCACACACGTTGGACTGAAGACTGACTCTGACATAGCATTGGGAGAGCTGAATGTCAATGAGCTGGAGTCAGATTCCTGAAAAGCGGGCTCATATCCGGAGTA